>ML109915.1:58139-70110 GCA_003697995.1 Taxidea taxus jeffersonii
GGGGGGGGGGGTCTGTTTAAGTTTTACTGCATAAACAACAAAATGGCTATTAACCAAAATGGAGCCATTTTGGCTAAATAGGCCCTTACAGTATGTACGTATGTAGGTATGTATGTATGTATGTATATAATCTCTGCATCCAACATGGGCTTTATGCACACAAACCCAAGATCAGAAGTCTCACGCTCTATTGACTGAGTCAGACTGGTGCCCCTCACAAGCAATTTTTATCCAGCTATTAGCATTTAATTGTTGCCAGTAAAATGGATTAAAAAAGTGGGATGTTATTTTGATCTTGATTTGAATTTAACTGATAACAACTGAAACCTAGAAGGCAGTCTTTCATATCTGCTTATTTTTTCTCCTATTAAAAATGTAGTAGTGATGCCACACTTATACAAAAAAATCTGCATTTGTAAAAAAATTACATGATAGCTCCGTGAATTTTCATCATGAGTATATACTTGTAAATATCAGTCAGACAAAAAAAAAAAACAGTTTACTATAAGCAACACATAAAAAAGCACTGCTGCTCTTTACCATAATTCACCAAAAGATAATTACATACTAACTTCAAACACCATAAATTTATCTTGCTTATTTGAACATTATATAAAAGGAAATGTATCACATGTATATTTTCTGTCTGTTTCTTTTGCTTAATGGCGTGTTTGTGACATTGACTATTTGTAAGTCATTCATTCTGTTTAACATAGCAGTAGTCATTTGCACTGCATGGTGTTTTGTGTGCGTGTGTGTGTGTGTTTTTAAAGATTTCATTTATTTATTTGGCAGACAGGGATCACAAGTAGGCAGAGAGGCAGGCAGAGAGAAGAAGGGAAGCAGGCTCCTCGCTGAGCAGAGAGCCCTACTCGGGGCTTGATCCCAGGACCCCAAGACCAGGAACCCAGCCAAAGGCAGAGGCTTTAACCCACTGAGCCACCCAGGTGCCCCTGCATGGTATTTTGTATAATGACTATCCACTTGACTATTAATACCATTTGGGATTTTCCAGGTTTTAGCTATGCTGTATGAATTTTTGTCAGATATGTAAGTAGGAATTAAATTGCTTGGGCCTGGGAAATCGTGATCTAGATGTACAGAAATTATCAAAAGTTTTCCAAGATACATGAATAATGTCTACCATTTTGCATTGCAGCAGTTTGAACAATTCCAATTAATACAATTTCAATGCTTGCTAGAGTCAGTCTATAACTTTAGTCTCACTAAAATATGTAGTGTACTATACCTCATTGTGCCTTTAATTTGCATTTTCCTAATGATTAATACTATTTCATATATATTGATCATTTAGGCATGCTTTTTGGTAATGCTCCTACTCACTTATTTTTCCCATTTGTGTCTTTTTTAAAGTTAATTCAGAGAAGTCCTTTATGTATATTTGGGCTATGTAACCTTTGCCAGACATGCATTGCATATATATATATGTATATACATATATATATATATATATATATATATGTGTGTGTGTGTACTGTTTTTCTAGAGTTCTCATGTAACTCTGTGTTATTTGTAAAAGACCCTTTAAATGGTATTTGTGTAAAAGGAAGTATAAGAGCATTAGGTAGTACAGCAGGACTTTCCTTTTCAGTCTATCTGATTTTGAATAAGTAAAACCGCTAGGAATTTGCTTCCCCTCCTCCCAGAATTAGTCAAACATTGGAATACTAGCTATTCCATCTCTAGTGTCCATCTAACAATAGATAAATAGGATGTATGAACATCCTGTTAGTTAAACAAAAATGTGTATTTCACAAGATTTAAAATACAGAATTATGAAAAGGGACATCAAATGATTTTTTTCTATTGTATTTTCAGTTTATCTCGGGCCCATCTTTTGTAAAATACATCCAATACACACATAAACATAGATTCACACATATTAGAAATAAAATACAATTTTATTATTTATGGCCCCAAGCCTCGTTTCCCACTGTTTTTCTTTCTTCATGCTCTGTTTTAATGTCAGTGGTTTTTAAACCTATCTTATTATATTCCCTAGTTGTTTTATTCAGTATGTTCTCTTTTATTTTTCTCATGCAAATGCTATTCATTCTTCAAGGCCAGGCTCCAATTTAATTACTATGTGAAGCTTTTAATTAGTAACTTTCATCTTGGATTATATCCTACTTCAGTTTTTAAAATCTATCATAATTGTTCACTGACCATATTTCATATAATTAACTATTGCTTAATGCTATTTTTTGAGTTTGTCAATAAAATTGTAACCTTCTTAAAGGCAGTGGGAGAGGTGCCTGGGTGGCTCAGTGGGTTAAGCGTCTGCCTTCAGCTCAGGTCAAGATCCAGGGTCCTAGGATTAGCCCTGCATTGGGCTCCCTGCTCAGCGGGAGGTCTGATTCTCCCTCCCTCTCTGCCCCTCTCCCTCACTATGTGCCCTCACTCTCACCCTCTCTCTCTCAAATAAATAAATAAAATCTTTTTTTTAAAGGCAGTGGGATTTTCATATGCTTCTTTATTTCATGTAGCATCTAATAACCTTGATTATAAAGTAGGTGTTCAATTAATTGAACATTGGTTAATCTACCAGACCTTCTAGTGAAAATGAATTACTTTCAAATAGTGTAGTAGTTGATAATAAATAATTGATACTTCAAAAGGAATGTGGTAGACAGAATGCCTCCAAAAGATGAATACAGCCTAATGCCCAGAACTTGCATAAGGAAGGATTTGTTTGGCATTAATAATGTAGCCAATCTAATGTGAGTTTGATGAAGTTCTAGAACATAGGTGAGGTTTGGTGGGGTAAGGTCCAGAGCCGATGACCAAGAAAGAATTCTTGAGACATCTTTGGTGCAAAATGGTGGTTTATTAAAGGACGGGGACAGGACCCATGGGCAGGAAGAACTGCTGTCCTGGGGATATGAGGAGTGGTCTATTATATACTTGTAAATTGGGGAGGGGATTAGGGATTATGTAAGTCTCTAAGGAATTTTGGAAGCAAGGTTTCTAGGACCTTGAGGGGCTAGCTATTGTCTGGGGAAAAGGTTATTCATTACCTGTAATAAAAACTTCTCATGATACCCTTTAGATGTCTATCACTGGGCCATATGCTTGGGAATGATTGTCGACACTATCTTGGAGGTTTAGAGATAAAGTTTCCTAACAGAATTGTTAAAGTAGACTTACAGGATCTTGGTTGGAGGTAGGGGGTTGGTCAGCCTAGGATTGTCCTTTGCCCTTAGCAAAGCCTCAAGGTGAGGGTAGTTGAGTCCCTAGAGGACAGTGACTCTGCCTGTTTCAAGGGCTTGTCAGTAGGTAAGGAAATTTAATAATTATTCTTCTGCCTCTGTGTCCCACATCAAGTTCACTCCTTGGGAAGTTACAGATGCAGACTACATCAGATGGAGTCCTCACATCAAGGAAACTTTATTTCCTTTAAGGAGATAAATAAGGAGATCATGGGGAAGAAGTTCCAAAGACAGGACTTTCCCAGTGTGGGGGTGAGTGGGTTTCTTTTATTTAGAGTTAGGATGAATCTTCAAAAAGGTTGTACAGGTTCTTAGAAATACTCTTATATAGGCAACTCATGTTATGTTCATGAAGCTTGTGTTCCTCCTAAGACCAAGACTTGAACAGTATAATGAAACAAACAAACTGCTGGACTATGGGAAAAGGCTCTGGGCTGTAGGATCTGGTACAAGACTGGGTGAGGTCTTGAGCTCCTTCCTGATCTCTAGTAAAGAATGCCAGGTCTTACTTTTACATTGGAGACAGCACTGGGAGTTTTATCAGTAATTTATTGTTCTCTGATTGGGTTAGGCTACTTCCTGGCCTGATGGAGACTGTTGTGTTGGTTTTTGCATTCCCTTTATTCCCTTAAAATCCTTAACTACTGAGGTTTTTGCATTGCTTTGTAACTCTGACACCTCCTTGGAAGCTGTGCAAGAAGTGTGCTTGGGCAAGCAAGGCACAGATGGTGGGTGGGGGATAACTGGGTGCCAAAAGTGACTTTCCTTGTGTCAAGAAAGTTCTGGTTCCTCTTTCTTTTTCTGGGGACCCCTAACTCTTTCTGCTTCTAGTAGCTTGGTAGTTATCCTATTTTTTTTTTTTTCTTTATCCAGACAAATGGCTGATTACCCCCTGGGATCCACATGTAGTCCACCCATTCCCTCCTCTCACTCTTTTCTGTATTAGCCAAGTTCAATTTCAAGTTATCTAATCAGCATCAAGTCATACTTTTGACCAAACAATAATTTGCTATTGTGCTTTTCAAACAGCTACTTAAGATGCAATTCTAATTACGAGCTCATTTTTCTTACATGTATTACATGCTTTAGGGAGGCTGAAGAAAATAAAAACAGAGAAAGCACCTTCTGAAAGAAAGTTGACCTAGAGAGCATCAGATATGATAAAAAGAGCCTCCTCAAAACTTATTTTATTTTGCTACGGGGAATATTTAGAAACATCTCTGTGATTTTACGTAATGATTGGCAAAACCATGTTTTTTGATCAGAGACAAAGATTTGACCTCTGGCTTCTTAGCCCATTTAAAACTTTGTGTTCAGGTGCCTCCGTGGCTCATGGGTTAAGCCTCTGCCTTCTGCTCAGGTCATGATCTCAAAGTCCTGGGATCAAGCCCAGTATCAGGCTCTCTGCTCAGCAGGGAGCCTGCTCCCCCGCCCCTGCCTGCCTCTCTGCCTACTTGTGATCTCTCTCTCTCTCACTCTGTGTCAAATAAATAAATAAAATCTTAAACAACAACAACAACAACAACAATTTTGTGTTCATATCCTACCGAAAAGACTAGAATACACTTTTTAGGGCCATCGCTTAGCAAAACCTACTCCTTCATCACAGCTTTATTTACCTTTATGTTATTTTCAAGGATTCAATATAACAAAATATATGTAGAACTAGGGTCAAAATTTCACTACCTTAAAAACACAAACAAATGACCCTTTCTGAGCAAAGTGTTTGAACTTTCAGAATGGGGTTAGGGGTGGGGACGGGCCAGCAATGGAGAACCTTGTCTTGGGAGTCTTATTGACTATTCATATTTTAGATGCTTTGCAATGTGGTGAGTTTATTGGGGCCTAAATTTAAGTGCACATCGACTGTAGTGCTCTTGGCAGTCAGGTTTATAAATTTTCCTTAAACTTTTTAAAGAGTTAAGGCGCTTCACTAAGAAGCTAAATCATTATCAAACAGCAAAATGATAGGACCCGCTAATTAGGAAACTCATTCGGCCACTAAACTGGTCCTTTTAGAGAGTACAATATAATTTTCCCATTAAAGGCTCTTTGAAAGGCTTGAAAGAGGGTTTATTTGAAGTTCCCTTTGTGCTAAGGAGAGAGAACTCTACTCTTTGTGGTGTCTTTGTTACAGGACTTTTGAAATGTAAAAACGATTGACTAAGCAATGGCGGGCTGTGTTGTTTGCATATGAATTGCTGTACTTCAGCCACTCCTGTTTCATCAGCAAAGTACCAATAAACCTCCAGAGCTATTGTCTTCTAAATTAGCAAAGAAAAATTTCAGAAGGTTGTATTTCAGGCAACAAACACTGCTCCAAATAGAGCTTCAGAGTACAAATCTTAAAAACTTATTTATTTATTTGACAGACAGAGGCAGGCAGAGAGGCGGGGGGAGCAGGCTCCCGGGGGAGCAGAGAGCCTGATGCGGGGCTTGATCCCAGGATCCTGAGATCATGACCTGAGTGGAAGGCAGAGGCTTAACCCACTGAGCCACCCAGGTGCCCCCTCAAATACAAGTCTTAAAAACAAGAAAAAAAGAATATGCTGAAGCTCCTTTCTCAACTACCTGGCCTGTTACTTAGGAATTGTATTGATTGAATGATATGTGAGTCTACGGCCTTACCACCCTGTACGCGCCGGATCTCGTCTGAATGATATGTGAAAAGTCAGGTCCCATAATCTGTAATTTGTGGTGTTCTACAGAAAACGACCTTGAAGGATAAGGTCTCGTTAGAGCAATATTAGGTTTAATCAAGTTGGAGATGTACACCATTTTATTCAAAATGCTTAGGGACACTTAATGTCTGCTCTTTCAGCCAGTTGTGTAATGAATTAGGAATTAGTATCTACTTTTATGAACAGGTTAAAATCCCAGTAGTGATTTCAGCCTATCCAAGAAAATACACTACCATACCACAATAGGCTACTTATGAAAGACTCCAAGATGAGTAAGTCTACATGAATAAAACTTGTCTAAAGCCCCAAGCACCTTCAGAACTGTGAGGATTGCAGTTGTTCACAGGCCAATAATAATAACATACCAAGAAGCTGATTTGTCATATTTCCTAGACATTAGCCGGTAACTAGGAAATCTGGACAAAAGTTAAAGAGGTACGTTAATATTACTTGCTATGCTCATGCTAACAATGAAAACTCAATTCATCCCATTAACAGCCTTCACAACTATAAGCGTAATAGGTAGACTCTTGGCTAGATCAGAGATCTGGGTACACATAAGAATCCCCTGGGGAGATAAAAAAATACAGTTTCCATTTCTGAAAACTATGGATTAACTGGTGCTGAACTAATCCTCTTGGCAACAGCAATTACAAAGTTTAAATAGAAAAGAAAAAAAAACCATTCGGAAATACGCTGGTGTGAGAAGAAGCAAGCCAAAAGGGGAAGCCTATGGTTGTACAACATGAAAGGTGCATTTCCTACCTTAGTGTTATCTAGTGCCCACCACTGCACAGGCTGGTGGTGAAGGGTACTACTTTGCTACTCACTGTGTCTACCATTTATTCTAGTCAGTGCGGCTATGGTATAAGAGTAAGGACTGCATTTTATTTCTCTTTGTAGCCTTAGCAAATAGCTTATTACATGGGAAACATTTAATACAAAGTTACCTATCTCTATCTATCTATCTATCTATCTATCTATATTCACATACATTTATACACACATACTTTGTGTATGTGTATTTGAAATGGAAGCGGTTAGGAACTCTAAGGATGTATTAATAAAGAAAACACAAGATTTCTATTCTTTTACCCTCCCATACATCCCCCTTCTCATAGAAACAGCATTACCTAACATTAACGTGCCATGTTTTTTAAAAGACAATATAATGCAGAACAAGAAATGGAAGTAAACAGCACCTAATTTCACTTGAGCATTTCCTTGTTAACTTTAACTGTTATCAATCAGTGGGAGAAAGGCTTCTGTAAACTTAATTTGGGTACATAAATTCATCCTGTTATTATCATTTCTAAACTCAAGTAGGAAACAGACACTTAACTCAGCCAGGGTACTCTGCGAATAGCAAAAGCCTTGTTTGATCTGTTGGGGCTCAGGGCAGGCTGCCCCAGGACATGCCACAGTGGCATATTGATTATTTTGAATTAAAGTTACTTAGGGAGCAGCAAGTGCAAGAACACCCTAACCCTCCCTTGTGTCCAGAAAGCAGGAAATAAATCTCCCACGAAAGCTACCTTCCTTGCACCTGGAGGTAGAAAGACATCCTTATCAGTAGATATGGGAACTCAAGGCTGAAGAAGCCTTTGTAAAGAAATCTTGTTACTATTAATAATTTACTACCCCAGCCCAAATTCTGTTTAGAATTCTTTAGTGACTAAAGTCTCCCCTGCAAAAAAATGTGTTTTCTTTGTACTGTCAATTCCTCACAAATTTATTTCTTTTTTTACTAAAAAGTGCAAAGCTGCCTACCTCGGTCACTTCTTAGGTCTCATATTCAGGAGGCCACTGTACACAGAAATTATCTGCCTTGTGTCACTTCTTAAACAAGCCAGAAGAATCTTGAAGGGAGAGTAACATTTTTCCTTCCCAAACAGATCTTGTTTTTGTTCAGTATCTCCTTCCTCTAAGCAGAGAGACCTTTAATTTCATATTTAGAACTTACTAAAGAGAAGCCATTAAAGAGCATTTTCCTACACCTAATTAACACTCTGAGCTTTCCCTCTGAATTTCTAGCATATTCCCTTCTTGGAAGGAAAAAACAAACAAACCCACAAAACAAAACAGAAGGGGCACCTGGGTGGCTCAGTGGGTTGGGCCTCTGCCTTAAGCTCGGGTCATGATCTCAGGGTCCTGGGATCGAGCCCCACATAGGGCTCTCCACTCAGTGGAGAGTCTGCTTCCCCCTCTCTCTCTGCCTGCCTCTCTGCCTACTTGTGATCTCTCTCCTTCTGTGTGTCTAATAAATAAATAAAATATTAAAAAAACAACAACAGAAAAACAGACAAAAAACTGTCCCAGCAATATGCTGCAGTTCTGCATGATTTTTTTCACAGCTGTTGTGCCCACTAATTTCACCTTCTTCACTATCAGATCCTTAGAAGAATGCAGCAAAATGGTCTTTTTGTTTCCCTATGCAGATTGCTTGTCATTAACAGTCAAGGATCAAATATTTTTTGTCATAAAACATAAACTGTAAATATCATATAAATAAAAAATAACAGAGATCGAAATACACACACACAATTTTCTTCAAGTTTTCTTATTGAAGGAGCAAAAGTTGTCTGCCTCATTTTTGCTAATTTCTATTATATCCCTTGGTACATTAAAGAAATGATTTTCTTCATGGGAGTCTTGCATAATTGTTAAATTGCAACCCATCTTAGCATGATGCCTTGGTGTAATGTAATCATGGGTTCCTTTGTATGTGACTCAAAGTAATATTGGTTTTTGAAAGAAAGATGTTTATGTCTTTTCTCTAAAAATGCCTCATGAATCATTTGAAGAAGGAAAATGAATCTGAAGAGCTGTCTAGAAACTTTTCATTGGGGGGCTCCTGGGTGGCTTAGTGGTTAAGTGTCTGCCTTCAGCTTAGATCATGATCCTGGAGTCCTGGGACTTAGCCCCACATTGGTGTCCCTGCTCAGAGGGAAGTTGGCTTCTCCCTTCCTTTTGCCCCTCCCTGCTTGTATTCTCTGTCTCTGTCTCTATCTATGTCAAATAAATAAATAAAATCTTTAAAAAAAAAAAAGGAAAAAAAGAAACATTTAATTGATACCTTTTAATACAGTAGAACAAGTATTAAAAGTTGTAAAATGAATGTCCATGGTTGGAAAACAATCTTGAAGATGATAAAGCATTCTTCCAAAATGTCACCTCATTAATATTCTAGGTGTTACAGATGATAAAGTATAGGAAGGCTGAGTCAAAATTATTTCAAATAGACTAAATGATGGCATTTTAAGATTTTCTCAGTTGCCTTATGCACATATTTTTTTGTGTGTACAGGCAAGGAATGATATATGATAACTTCTTTAATCTAAATCTACAAAAAACTTTTACATCAGTATAAATTTTGTTCTGAAAGATCAGATAAGAAAGTATTGTGGTGTAATTGCCAGCATTCTTTATTCCTTAGTGCAAAATGACATCTTCCAATCAATAGACTCATACATTCAGTAAATAGTATTGTAACTCCTGATGTAGAGGCTCGTTGGAAATTACAGCACAATTGTTATCACCCTGCATCCATGTATCTGTACACCACCCTTCTCTATCCTGCTCTCTGCCCTGGAAGGCATCTTTGTCTTCTGCCTTCCTGTTGTATTTGACCAGTGGGACGCACACTCACATCTTAGAGTGGGAGGAGAAGGGGAGATATTTATTCCTGCACCTCCTTTTTTTTTTTTAACTTTTACTTACTTTTTTTTTAAAGATTTCATTTATTTATTTGACAGACAGAGATCACAAGTAGGCAGAGAGAGAGGGAAGCAGGCTCCCTGCTGAGCAGAGAGCCCAATGTGGGGCTCAATTCTAGGACCCTGGGATCATGACCTGAGCCAAAGGCAGCGGCTTAACCAACTGAGCCAACCCAGGCACCCCTTTTACTTACTTTTTTACTTTGCTACAGATCTGACAAAAGCTGCATTTTTTTTCTGGCCCCAGTGTTTATCTAATGGTCCATTTTTTACCAGACTCCATTAACTCATTCCATCTCTCTTATCCCTTCAGGATTAAAATAATGCATCTCATTGAATCTAAGTGATACCACATATCACTTTTTGCCACTATTGTTCATCCCTAGGAGTTTGACTATCCATGTTGGTCTTTTAACTCTATTCAAACTTTTGTAAATAGTCCCTTCATTGAATGTTCCTCAATTAACTCCTTTAAATGTATCATCTTTTTTCTGCTGGGACCCTAGCTGACACAAAACCCACTCTTTGAATAGGTTATTCTTTTAATATCAGCTGGAATTAATCTATTAACATTAAGTTTAGTTTTGGGGTATGTGTGGACATTCACGTGTGTGTATGTGTGTGTGTGTGTGTGTGTGTGTGTGTGTGTATGTAATATATGTATGTAATAAGATTGCCTCGTAGTTTATAGTTTGGTACTATAGGAGCAGAAAATGTTTCCTTTCTTTTCTTCTAGGTTCATTGGCTGATTTAATAATTAAACTGACATAAGCCAGATTGACAGGACACAAATGAATTTTGTATGTACAGGAGCCCCATAAAAGTATAAAACTCCCTAGTCGTAATTGAGTTGTATATATCATCCTGAGCTAAAGAGAAGGGGGTGGGGTCTGGGGCTTCAAAATGGGAAAGACAATTCACAGGAAGATGAGAATAGCAGATGTTTGGTAAACAAATATCTGTTATGCCACATATAGAAGTTTTCTTGATATAAAAAGTTATCTCTGGTCATAACTCTCTTTCTGGTACAGATTCCCTCTCTAAATTCTTTTAAGCAGTCAAGGGGGAGGTGAAAAGTTCTTCCTATATCTGTTGGGCCCCCATAATTGTTAGCTAGAAATAATCCACAAGCCAAAGTGGCAAATTCTGGGGTGGCATATTCTGTTTCCCTCAATACTTACTTTTTCTTGTTTAGGTACAAGAGTTGTAATGTATTTAAAAAGTTGAAAGTGAGGGGTGCCTGGTTCACTCAGTTGGTTAAGTGCCTGACTTCAGCTCAGTTTACAATCTCAGGGTCCTGGGATTGAGTCCTGCATCAGGCTCCACACTCAGTGGGGAGTCTTCCCTCTGCCCCTACTCCCACTTGTACTCTCTCCACTTCTCTCTCAAATAAATAAATGCAATCTTTAAAGAAAGGTGGAAGTATTCTTTTTAATCTTACACTATAAACCAATTTCATTATCACATAATAACATTATTATAACATGCTATATTAAAGTTTGAAAATAAGGACTATGTGGTCCTGGAATATTTGCCAATATGGCCTTAATATTCCTATTAGCTTGGCTTAAACTTGACATAGGATTCTTGCTGACTCTACGCCTTTGATCTCCCTTTTCTTGAGGCATTTACTTTAGAAAATTTATAATTACAAATTCTCATTCTTCCTCTTGACAGCTTTATAACCCAGGAATGTCTTTTTTAAGGAACTGGAGCATCCCTGTGAAATATAACCATCAAGGATAGGAGTACCCCTATGTCCCATCTCTCTGGGAGAATCGGAGCCTAACTCCAACTTCTAAAACTACCTTCTGTCATGAAGATAGGAGAAAGTTTACTTTTCCTTTGGGTAAGTCTGATTAGCAGACACAAATGGCCTAATTTACTCTCCCACGCTGTATCTTAAAAAACCCTTTGTTAAAGCATAATTAAGTTGAGAATCCAGTTTTCTTCCCTCTTGCAGTGGCCTTGGGTAAAGTCACCCTGTCCTGTAACTCCAGCCAGTGCAATTTTTACTTTGAAAGTCTCTTCTTCATGTTTCTCTTTTCTTTGTAGCAGCTATTCCTTTATACTTTTCCAAATACCACTTTTGAGACTTCTTAGAGTTCTGTTACACTTCTCTTTCCCATTTCAGAATTTCTGCTTTTATATTTATGAATTCTAATCTTTATGTATTTTGGTATTTCTTATTGTTAATGTTATCAAATTGAATGTGTCCTTCATTATTTTCACTCTTTTGTAACAAAGAGTTTTAAGGTGATGAATTTCCTCTCAGTATAATCGTTATTACATCTCATAGTTTTATTTATTTGTTTGTTTATTTATTTATTTATTTATTTATTTA
>ML109916.1:558-50524 GCA_003697995.1 Taxidea taxus jeffersonii
AGTGGAGGTTCCTCAAAAAATTGAAAATAGAGCTACCTTATGACCCAGCGATTGCACTACTGGGTATTTACCCTAAAGATACAAATGTAGTGATCCAAAGTGGCATGTGTACCCGAATGTTTATAGCAGCAATGTCCACAATAGCCAAGTTCTGGAAAGAACCTAGATGTCCATCAACAGATGAATGGATAAAGAAGAGGTGGTATATATATACAATGGAATACTATGCAGCCATCAAAAGAAATGAAATCTTACCATTTGCGACGACATGGATGGAACTAGAGAGTATTATGCTTAGCGAAGTAAGTCAACTGGAGAAAGACAACTATCACATAATCTCCCTGGTAAGAGGAAGTGGAGATGCAACGGGGGTGGGAGTTAAGGTGGTAGGAAAAGAAAAAATGAAACTAGATGGGATCGGGAGGGAGACAAACCAAAAGAGACTCTTAATGTCATAAAACAAACTGAGGGGGGTGGTGGGGGAGAGGGGTTGGGAGAGGGTGGTGGGGTTAAATTATATATTTAAATAAAAAAAGCTTAAATTAAAAAAAAGGGAAAGAGGAAAACAATATATCATTATAATGAAGAGTGGGGTACATTGTAGAGGGAGAAGGATGTCAGCAGTAGAGATGGTTGTATGGTTACTGCAATAGTCCTAACAAGAGGAAATGCGATCCAGGACATACAGGCAGAAAGAAAGGTGTCTTAGCAACTTGTGTGAGCATTTCAACTGAAGAACAAGGCCAATAAATTGATGGGTATGAAAGTACCTTTGAAAAAAGAGGGAGATATAAAGAGAATTTAGGAAGTTTGGATATGACGGATAAGGAGCTGAGGTTCTGAGCAAGGGAGTGATTAAAAAACCTCATGCACTTCCAACACTGTCATTTCATGATTACCAGCTTTGCTTCATTATCAAGAGTCTTTAACCCAAGCTATTTTATTCTGACATGCTTAGAGATCTGACATCCCTCATTGTTAATAAAAAGACAAGATTATGGATTCCTCCTGGCTTGATTTGCCACCATAAATCAAATTTAGATATACAAATGCTAAGTACATGGTGGTTTGTTCTGAACATTAATCTCACACTCCTATTGACTACTTGGAAAGACACAAGAACTAGTGTTGATAAGTTTATTCTGTAGGAAGAAAGTACTGACTTAATAATATAAGAGCTCCTTGATTATTTTAAAATTAAAATTCCCATTTCAAATGGTATTGTAGGAGTAGGTAAATATTACTACATGATCTAAAGAAATTATAGAATTATAAGAGGCATATAAACATCCAGTGCATCAGGAATAAGTCTGTCACTGGTGAAAATTTTTCTGGCTTAAAAAAGCACTTGTTGGGGCCCCTGAGTGGCTCAGTGGGTTAAGCCTCTGCCTTCAGCTCAGGTCATGGTCTCAGAGTCCTGGGATCGAGCCCCACATCGGGCTCTCTGCTCCACAGGGAGCCTGCTTCCTCCTCTCACTCTGCCTGCCTTTCTGCCTACTTGTGATCTCTCTGTCAAAAAAAAAAAAAAAAAAGCACTTGTTATATTTAATTTTATTAAGGAGATAAATAAACTATAAGTGATTTTCTATGATGAAAACAATTGAAAGCAAGGTTGAAATACAACTATAATAGAAAAAAATCCTGAAAAATAGATGACATGAAAAAAATAAAATAAATTACATGTTCTCTAAAATATATTTGCAGATGAAAGCAGAAGAAAAGTTCACATGCAGTCCCTCATGTAACTTATTTATACATCTGCATCTCAATACATTTTTCAAATCTTAACACTGAAAATTCTTCAATGATACCTAATTTTGGAGACATGTCATTACATTACATTTCTAGTAATATACAAAGCTGTATTATTAATCAATATAAATAGCCCAAACGTTAATACATCATTAAAAACTAATGTCATAAAACTGTGACTAGATTAATCTTGACTCCTTTGTTATACAGGAGTTGCTAAATAACTACAAAATATATTACATTTTATTCTTCACTGTCCAAATTATAATGTCCTTCTTAATCCACTTCCATGTTTATCTACATTTATCTGAAAAAAATGGAAAAACAAATACTTACCAAAATGGTGGTAACGATCAAAGAACGATTGGATAATGAATCTGTGATGTTGGCTGGCTTTCCCTTTTGACTTTCTGTCATATTCAGGCCACTGGCTGGATCCCAAGTTCCAATCTATAAAATAGCATATGGACTTTGTAAATTGTCCATCAGGCACCTGGGAGAAAGTACTGCAGGAGAAAGTTAAGACGGCTAACACTTATTATGCACCTCTGCTGCATTATCTGCTGTCATTAAAGTAAAGGCTGCTTGTTTTAAGCATGATTCACTGCTCTGTGAAGTGTGTCCAGTGAAGTGTGACATTAAAGAACAAAATGATCCACCGCACTTCTACAGTCAGTATGGGAGCTTAATTTTCCATTCAAACTTTCATTCACCAAGATAAACCACATTTGATGATACTCTGATAGCTGGCTAGAAACTCATTAATAGTGCATATCTTTTACTGTAATGGATCTATCTCATCCTCTCATTACAAAGATAACATGCCATGTTATACAGACGAAGCTAAAAGAGCAAAATCTGGGTATTCAGGATAAATTAATAAGTGAAGGCAAACTTAAGAGCAGCACTGATTGTTTTTTTTTGGTTTTTTTTTTGGCATGACCTCCGCTAGGGCAAATTCATAACCAGAATTACCTTTGGAGCCTTTATAAATATACCTTTGAACATTCAAAATATTCCAAGGAAAGATTATAGCACAGTCTCATCTGAGCAACCCATTCCAATACTTCCACTTGTATGCTATTTAATATGTACTTTAATTTCACTAATACTCTCTAATAATTCAGCCATATACTCGCAGTGTTCAGACATTTTATATCCCCTTGAACACAGCCCATGAGACAATACAGCACACCTCTGGGTGACATATCTAAGCACAGGATGTCACTGAATGCATACATTGGGTGGTTTATGTGCTCTGGCACCGATGCTCTGCCATATAATGATGGTCAGCACTGAAGAAGAACAGAGGCAAAAGAAGATTGGAGTCAGTAGTTCTCTTCTCCACCCTCTCAAACCTAGGAATGATGGATAATAAGCTTTGTTTTCCATATCCCTCTAGCCAATTACCCACTATGTTCATTCAAAGGGAAGGAGAACTATCAATTATCTGTTTATCTTTAAAATAAAGCTTTGTATATCAATTAAATAATTTTAAAGTAACATTAATTTAGCAGGTAATATTTACCCTGGTCTACCTAAATATGCTAACATAGGTCTAATCCAACTTAAATATTATGATTTTTTTTACTTTTTTATATTTCATCACATTTACTCTTTTCGATCCTTTTTTTCATTTGCGTAGTTTTCTTAGTAACTATTAAGATGTCTCTCTCCCTCTGATTGGAGAAGCACAAAAGTAGAAACATCAGTAATTTCTGTACTTCATAAGGAGAATAGATATGCCATTCTAATAGTTGTATGTCAGTGCAAACCCAAGTATATTTTTTTCAAAAGTGCATTAACTATATCAGGGATTCCATATAATGATTTTTTAGTGATGTCTAAAAAAAAAAGCTCTTGGGGCACCTGGGTGGCTCAGTCAGTTAAGCATCTACCTTTAGCTCAGGTCATGATCTCACAGTACTGGGATCAAGCCCTATAGTCAGAATCCCTGCTCAGTGAGGAGTCTGCTTCCCCCTCTCCCTCTGCCCTTCCTCCTTGCTCATGTGTACTCTCTCTCTCTCAAATAAATAAAGAAAATATTTTTTTAAAAAATAAAAAAATAAAATAAATCCCTTGTCATATTTTCTTATATTGAGTTTATTTTCCTCTTATCATTAAAAGCTATATACTCTTGATGTTTGTGTCAATATAGAAAAAAGTCAGATAATATAGTGAGAAAAAATACTGATTTCAGCATTTTCTCCAAAGTAAATTATTTACTTTCAATTAAATTTCTTTACTTTAGACAATGACTACCATGATGTCATAAAGACAGAGTCTAATTATAATTTAGTGCCAATAATGAAAGGCCTTTGGAGGCCAGAGAGGTAACTAACATCCATGTGTGAAGAAAGAGGGCATAAGCCAGAAGTAAGAATTTCTAGGCAAAGGTATGCAGTTTTTAAATTTTATAAAATTTCAAGGCAGAATAGCAAGTAATTGCCACAATCCAGACCCTGCTCCTCTCACAGCTGTGTACCTTGGGGCTGCATGCTCCCAGAGCAGATGATTTTTTCAAGTTCTTAGTAAGGCATCACTAGGGCTAACAGAGGCCCCATTAGGAACCTGGACAGGGAAGGACAGAGAGGATACTGTAAAACCTAGAATGCCTGCTGACCTGCTTAAAGTGTTTCAAATTCAAAATCATTAAAAAAAAAAAACAAACACTGTTGGCTAAACAAGACACATCTGCAGATCGGATTTTCCAGTGACTATCACTTTTCTGCTCCTGGTCTATAATTAATACCTACTACACATTTGTTCCCTTAGTTTTTCTTTATTTCTTTTTTTTTTTTTTTTTTCACCATTAGCTAAATAACTAGATTTTTTCAGACGTGTAATTCTACAAGCCAAAGCCCTGGCAAACATCATTGCCCACTGTCATCTGCCTAATGACATCCTCAAGCTTGATCAATCAGTTTTTCAACTTTCTACCCAAATCACTAATATAAAATTTTGCCAATTTCATTTACCATCATCCTCCATGATTACTTTTATAAAAAATAATTTAGCTAAATGTCCACTCATCTAAATATATTTATCTGGTTTCATTCTCTGTCAGTTGCTTTTCTAGTATTATTTGGGTGGAGGGGTTCCGGTTCATAGTATATGAATCGATAATTTCCCATAATCATAGATATTAAATATCCCCTTTTATAAGTTTAATTTCTAAATATATAAAGTTTCAGAAATCTCAGTGACATGAAATTTTAAATAAAAAAATTTGTATCATCCCTAGATTTTAAGTCTACAGGAAATGTGTAATTCAAAACTTTTTAGTGAGTGAGAGATTGTCACAAGTGGGTCTTTCGGTTTGTTTTGTTTTAATCATAAGTACCATCAGCTAAGTCAAGACAATCTTTTTTTCTTTTAACCATAATTTTTTCATTATATGATTTAATCAAAATTTTACAGTACTTTTTTCAGCTCTAAAGTGGAAGTACTCTTGACTTCACAGAGTTGTATTAAGTAGAGTAATAACTTGCAATGAGGTGGTATAAAGAGAATGTATCTCAATATAAAAAAAAGGTCATATATGACAAGCTTACAGCTAATGCTATACTAAATGCTGAAAAACTAAAAGCCTTTCTTCTACGATGAGGAACAAAAGCAAGGATGCCCACTCTTGCCTCTTTTATTCAACACAGTATTGGAAGTCTTCATCATGGCAATTAGGTAAAAAAAAAAATAATCTGAATTAGAAAGGAAGAAGTAAAACTCTATTTGCAAATTACATGATATTATATACAGAAAAATCTAAATATAGATAGGTATATAGATATACATATATACACACACAATATTACACAGCTATAAAAAAAGACATCTTGCCATTTGCAACAACATGGATGGACCTAGAAGGTATTATGCTAAGTGAAATAAGTTAGACTGAAAAAGACAAATACCATATGATTTCACTCACATGTGGAATCTTAAGAACAAAATAAATGAATAAAGAAACAAAAAGTAGAATCAGACCTATAAATATTGAGAACAAACTGATGGTTGCCGGAGGTAGAGGGGTAGCAAAATGGGTGAAAGGGACTGGCAGAAACAGGCCTCCAGGTATAGAGTGAATAGGTCACAGGTATAAAAGGCACAGCATAGAGAATATAATCAACGATACTGTAATAGTGTTGTTTGATGACATAACATAATGTATACAGAAGTTGAAGCACTGTGTTGAACACCTGAAACTAATGTAACATTGTACACCAAGTATACTCAACCCCTCTCAACAACCCCCCAAAAAACCCTACAAGGCATAATGAAAGAAATTAAAGAAAACACAGATAAATGACAAGATATTCCACAATCATGGCTTAAAAGAATCAATATTGTTAAAATCCCTATTCTTAATCAATATTCTTAAAATCCTTACTGCCCAAAGCTATTAATAGATTCAATGTAATCCCTATCAAAATTCCAATGACATTTTGCAAAGAAATAGAACAAATAACCCTCAAATTTGTATGGAACAACACACACACACACACACACACACACACACACACGCCCAAATAGCCAAAGCAATCTTGAGAAAAAAGAACAAGGCTGGAGGCATCACACTCCCCGAATTCAAATTATACGACAAAGTTATAATAATTAAAACAGTATTGTATTGGCATAAAAACAGACACATGGATCAATGGAACAAAACAAAGAGTCCAAAAATAAGTCCACATATATACATGGCCAATTAATTTACAACAAAGGGGCCAAGAATATACAATGGGGAAAGTACAGTCTCTTCAGTAAGAACCAGATAGCCACATGCAAAAGAATGAAACTGAGCCACTATCTTACTTCATACATATAAATTAACTCAAAATGGAGTAATGGCTTGAATTTAAAACCTGAAACCCTAAAACTCCAAGAAGAAAACATAGGCAATAAGATGCTTAATATAAGAGTTGGTGATGGTTTTTTAAAAATCTGATGCCAAAAGCCAAAGCAACAAAAGCAAAATTAATAGATGGGACTAAATCATTTTTTAAAACTTCTGCAAGGCCAAGGAAATCATCAATAAAATTAAAAGGCAACCTACTGACTGAGAGAAAATATTTGAAATCATACATCTGATAAGGGGTTAATATCCAAAATATACAAAGAACTCATAAACTCAACAGCAAAAAGTAGCCCTACAAACAATCTAAATAAAAATAGTCAGAAAATCTGAATAGTCATTTTTTCCAAAGAAGATAGAGAAATACCAACAGGTACATGAGAGTATTCTCAACATCATTAATCACCAGCAATATACAAGGCACAACCACAGTGAGTTACCTTACACCTGTTAGAATAGCTATTGTCGAAAAGATGAGAAATTACAAGTATTGGCAAGGATGTGGAGAAAAGGGAAGACTTGTGCACTGTTGGTAGGAATATAAATTAGTGTAACAACTATGGAAAACAGTATGGGGTTCCTCAAAAAATTAAAAATAGAACTACTATAGCACCCAGCAATTCCACTTCTGGCTTTTACCTGAAAACAAAACAACAAATATGACTTGAGAAGATATATACACCCACGTGTTCCCTGCAGCATTATATATAATATCCAAAATAAGAAAACAATCTAAGTGTCCGTCAATGTATGATAAAGTAATTGTGGCACAGATCTGTCTTGATTAAAGAGCCTCAGTGTACTTTTCTAAAGAAGATCTGCATGGCGATCATAAGAAACCACTCTGTATATTATGTTTAAAACAGTCTTAGCGCAATGTGGAGTCTCCTTCATAAGTGTTCAAAAAAATATTCCCAATTATTAGTTACTTCCAATCATATGACACATTAAGTATAGTTTGTTTGAAGGGTATTTATCTTCAGGGTATCTACCTACTTTTAGAAGAGAGGACATCCCTGATAGTACTATTTGAAGCTATTGAGAAATGGAAATCATACAGAAGTTACTGATATTAAATGCTAGCTCATATTTGGGAGATGAGTATTCTCTCCAGTTGATCAAATGGACACTGGTGGAATGTATCTTTTTCCATTAACTAGTATACCCATTCTTTCTAGATAATTTACAAAGTCAGGTTTCAAGCCTATATAGTGTGATTTATAAAAACAGAACTTTTTCAACACCATAGTTGTTTTGCTAAGTGCTGCAAGCAAATCAGAAACTTCTTTCTCTTCAATTACCTCCCCCCTTTCAATGATCAATTTTTAAATGAAAAGTAGAGATAGTTATTTGTATTGCTGTCCAATAACAGTATTGTCTAATAATAATTAATTGTTGTTTATTCCCACTGGATCACATATTAACAGATCACTTTAGAAGGAATTCACACACAATACCCCAGAGGTAAGCATGAATCATTTCATAGTAATTCCTACCTGCTAGGTACTGCTACCTGAGAGGAAAAATTCATAGTAAAGAACAATTACCTGTGAACTGAGCTACCTTCATATGTTAAGTAATTTGTCCTGGGAGGACCATGCAGAGAACCCCTCAGTTAATTACTTTCCTAAAACTAGTTATCCACCAATTTCCACAGGGTCTGGAATTTCACCATTTGAGAACTATAGTGTTAATATAAGAACGATAAATCAATAAGTATATAATCATCTAACAAGAAAGGATGGCCAATCCAAACATAAATTTTTCACCTTTAGGATTTTTATTTTTGTCTAGGACAAAGTCAACTCTAAATATTAGAAAAGAGTTAGAGACAGGTGGTAATTTTGATTTTTTAATTAAAATTTGAATCATTGAATTAACTGTTCTCGAATATAACAATGTGGCAACATTCAATTAATTAAGGGTCATTTTTCCAAGATTAAAAATGTAGCTCAGATATTACTTTAAAATCAAAGCAATGCTGGGGCACCTGGGTGGCTCAGCTTTAAGCGGCTGCCTTTGGCTCAGGTCATGATCTCAGGGTCCTCGGATTTGAGTCCCACATAGGGCTCCTTGCTCCCTGCTCCCTGTTCCCTGCTCTGCGGGAAGCTTGCTTCTCCCTCTCCCACTTCCCCTGCTCATGTTCCCTCTCTAGCTGTCTCTTTCTGTCATATAAATAAATAAAATCTTTAAAATAAAATAAAAGCCATGCTTTAAAAGTTATGTTTAGTATACACGTTTAATTCAAATTCAGGAGTCGAAAGGAAAAAGGCAATATTTGGTATTCTCTGATGGGCCAAAATAGGAAATTGCATGCTCTCAAATTTACCAATTTCCAAACATAATGTCATCTGTAAAGAGCTTTCTTAACTATTTCATCATTGTGAAGGTTAAAAATTATCAAGCAAAATCACAACTATAAACATACTGACACAAAACCCAAAAAAGTCAGTGCAGTTGTGAGACAGGGCATATAATGAATTCTATGTGAGAGTTAGACAAATTAAATGGTTAATATCTCCAAAGAAAAACACTAGGCTTGGATCTGGACTAGGATGCATTTTTGCTTTTTAAGAAGCAAACAACACATTTCTGACTAATCAACATGACCATTAGCATTGCTTTCCTACAGAGAAGCAAAAGAAATCTCAGTTCCTGAGAAAGTTGGGAGTCATTGTTGTCACGGGGACCAGAATATACATATCAAAAGCCATCAAAGAGAGAAAGATTTAAAACTGCTATTCATCTGGTATCTAGAAACCTATCAAAGAAATAGTTCTCACCTATCTAGTGTGGATTTTCACACTTAGATAAATTTTGAAGACTGTAAATTCCATTCAGACACCTTTTTTCCTAGGGAGTTAATGAGTACAGGAATCTACAAGCTAGAGAAAGGTCAATAGTAAAGACTTTTATAGAAATTACCACTTGTTCTAAAAATATGTATGGTCTACAAAAAGTTTTTCAAAAAACAATTTGAAACATGTTCTGATCCTAGAACATCTATGCTTGTAAACTCAGGCAGGCGGGATTTCACCACTAATTCTCACCCTCTCCATACATTATAAAAATATTTGAGTTTTCTATAAGAAGACTATGGATTATTGGTATCAGTTTCTACTAGTGGGTCCAAATGCAGGCAGTAAATACTCTAAAAAAAAAATGATGTCAAAAGTTGAAAGGAAGCTTTACTTGAAAGTAAACTATGACAAAGTTATACTTTAGAAAAGTTTGCAAATATGAATTATCTTGCTTTATAATTGTATATATAAGTTCTTAACTTTGTAGAAATTGGCAAACATGTATTCCATAAAATTGTTTTTTGTAGTCACTTTTCTTTTTCAAAACTTCCCCTAAGGATATGTAAGTTAGAAGCTGATTTTATTATAAAAACATCCCAAGGCATGTACAGAGAAATGTATTGGTTTTATCCTTACTTTTTTTTTCAAAATTAATATAATATTAACACACAAAGTCAATTTGCATAAAGATTAACTAGACAATTTCCATTAAGGAGACAGGGAATTCTATTCTCCAAGTTCTATTTTAATATAGATAACACATTCAAAAAAACTACCAGCAAAGTAACCAAAACAAATAGCTAACTTTGTTGCTAGAAAAAAGATAGGAGAGGTACACAAGAATTATTTTAGTTTAATACCTCTATTTAGAAGTTAATATTCCTAATACAATAAAAATCCATTTGAGCAGAGAGTTTTGTTGTTGTCTTGGAAAGCACATGACATACATAGCGGTTGCAAAACACATTTGGTAAGAAATCTCAATCATGTGGTAGGAATAAGTGATTTTATTATTGTTATTTTAATTATTTTTATTCAGGTATAATTAATATATAGTGTTATATTAGTTTCAGATGTATAAGTGATTTTATTATTGCATTATAGTTTCTTTAAAAAATTCTTTTTTAAGTATAAAGTGTTATTTTCCAAAAAATGGCCTCTAGATAATTCACCTTGCAATGGAAATACACCATTACTCAATTCAAACCTCTCTTATGTAAAAGGTTCCAACTGTTTTTGCTCTACTCAGAATCATTGTGAAGTTACATTTTGACATCTTCTCAATATTTCTTAACATCTTATGCCATTTAATCAAGTGTTTATTTCCAACTGAAGCTGGTCTTTCCTAAGCACATAGTTAAGCTTCAGAGGACCAGGTAAGTAAGATTAAACCACTTCCAGTGGTAAATCATATCCTATTACATATTCAAAGAAAAAATATATAAACTAAAAAATTTCATTTTATTGTCAGTTATGATGACACTTTTACTTTCCTCATGTCAATTTTTCTTGACTTTATTATGTGTGCTGTTTCTTTCTCTCCCTCCAAGTGACTTCAGTAATCCCATTAACAGACAGTATACAAACAGACAACAGTCTGACCATGTATGAAATAGAACTTGACCCACAGCCTCTGGAGCAAACTATCTGGGAAGCCAAACCACAATCTCCATGGTAATCTGCCCCAAATGGTCAAGATCTGTTCAATTACACACAGCTTCCCTGTTTTTTGCCAGCGGTCCACGTTTCCTCCTGCCGAAACTCTCCAATCAGAGTGCATCAGAGGCCTTTCTTTCTTCCACTGTAAAGCTTTTCCACTGACCTGCCTGCCTTTGCATTTCTGCCAGATGCCAAGTGCTACAGCAAGCTCTGAATAATAACTTGTGTGTCCTCATTTAAGTGGTCTATGTTTATTTCCATACCATAAACTTAGATGATGGAAAAAAAGGAACTTTTATAAATAGAAGAATTATTTTTCCTCTTTAATGCAGAATTGGGGTGTCAGGATTACAGTGCTCTATGTAGGGTGCACTGGGCCTTCTTGCAAGCTCAGACTTCAGTGTTGCCTTCACGGGCACTCTAAAATCCTGTACCCCTTGAAGCCTTGACTCACAACCCCAGCCCACTGACTAGCACTGGATTTCTCTGTTCCCACTGTGTAAGTAGGGGGCAAACTGGGAAAAATTAAAAAAAAAAAAAAAAAAGGATGCATCATAGGAAAATAAATTTACACTAGACACTTGAATAAGCATTCTATTTCTTGTGATTCTTATGAACTATTTCTTAAGGTTCTTATGGTGACCCTTCCTTCATTCGATAGTGAATAACTATTTCTTGAGGATATACTTGTGCCAGAAACTTTCCTAGGCCTTGAATATGTAAACAGTGGGACTGGGAGCATACATAATTACACATTGTGGTAAGGGCCAGGAAGGAAAAGCACAGGGCGCTATGAGGTAAAATTTGGTCAAGGTTACAGGACACCTAAGGAGGAAAGACTTAATCTGTGACATCCACCCCCCAAGATGAGAAAGAGTTATCTGGGCAAAGAGCTAGTGGTGAGTTTTCCGGGCTGGGAAAACTCTACAGGCAAAATAATAGAAAAAGCTTTGTGTCTATGAAAAAATGAACAAAAGTCAGTGTTATTAAAGCATAGAAAACATCTGAGATGGTAGTGAGAGTGGAGGGGGAAGGTAGGCAATAGTTTGTAAATCATGTTTGGATTTTAATGAAAATACACTGGGAATAAGTGAAAGGATTTAAACGGAGCAGTAACATGGATTGATTTGTTTTAAAACAAACAAATCAATTTGGTCTGGCTGCTAAAATATGGGGAATGAATTGTAAGGGGGAATAGAACAGACAGGTTTTGTTGGAGCTCCAATACAGATGTTCAGGTGAAAGGTACCCTGGCTACGATTACAACAATGGATGTGGAGAGGTATTTAGGAAGTAGAATACACAACATGGTCTTCGAACTGAACAGAAGAATTCAAGCTGGGAAAACCACTTATTCTTATTTTCTTATTCCTAGTCTGGAGTACTGAAAAACAAACTGTCCTATTGCTTAAGGAAGACAAAATCTGGAATGGCACCTACAGTTCACCCCACCCCATTATTTCTCCCCCTCTGCTCCAGAGAAAGCGCTGCCACAGCCTGGAGGGTTTTTTTGGACAGATGTGACTGGCTGTGTCTGCAGTATTAGTGACCCTTCTTGGACAATGGCTAAATGGGCTGCATTCCAACCAAGGTTCTTGTCAAGATAGAATGGAAAAGATTCAATATGATCTCTGGGTGCTAAGTGGGAAAGATGGGTTCATAGTCTCATTCCAACCCCAAACTCCTTTCCCTGAACATATAAACAAGTCACCTTTCTTTTTAGCACTTACTATTGCCTAACCCTATATTGTACATTTGTGCGTCCATTTATTTTTGGCAGGTTTCCTTCAATAGAGTATAACCTTCCTAAGGGCACAAAATAGAGGTTCACTCTGTATTTGTTAGAGGATCAAGTGAATAAACAAAGTGTGCTGAACAAAGATGACCATGATAAAGCAAGGAAAAGGTAGTAGGCATGAGAAGTAACAGATAAAACTATCATTTTACGCATTATTTTTCATTTTCCTCACCTTGTCATGATAAGATAGAATTGAGGATAATCAAATTCTTAGCCTTGACATCTATAAAGATTGTATCTCCAGGTTCTCTTAAAGGCCATTATATTCTCACTTTTGTCTATTCCAGAGGAAAGTCCTTTGCACTCTACATTTTTTGAGATGAGGAATTTGGCACAGAGAACTTGAGTGGAAGGGTGAAGTTCACACAGTTGTGACAGAATTAGAATTGTAATTTAAGCCTCTTGGATCACTATTGGTTGAGCCTTCCAAACCGTGAACTCTATCAAGGTTGGAGCTCTGTCTTTACATCTATGGGTTGGTAACTATATTTTTGAGGACAAAGTAAAAGTAAAGTTGGCAAGACTCATTAGTCTTCATGAATTAGATACTGCTATCACCGCCTGATGCAGCTGAATACACTGTGTGTTAGGAAAGGTAGGAAAGTTGTCCATAAATAGTAAATGGCAGAGCAAGGATTTGAGCCCAATTTGGCCTGAATCCATACCTGGATCTCCTAACCATTCTACTGGATTAAAAAAAATGAGTACATTTTGCTACTTAGAAGCACTTTATTCCTACTACTCAAAGTCAAATCTGTCACAATGGCATTGCCAAAAAATTCCCATTATTCTTAAGATCTGACTAAACTAAATTCAACTGCCCTCTTTTAGTTAATGACTTACATACTATTTTTTTTTTTTTTTTTGAGAAAGAGAGAGAGAATGTGATGAGGGGTGGGGAGGGACAGAGGAAGAGGGAGGGAGAGAGAGAGAACCTGAAGTAGACTCGCTGCCCAGCACAGAGCGCCAAGGGAGGGTTGGATCTCAGTGTTGAGATCATGACCTGAGGAGAAATCAAGAGTCAGATGCTTAACTGACTGAGCCACCCAAGCGTTCCCTTATATACTAATTTTTGAAGATCCTTAAAGCATTTCATTTGAGCTTTTAATTCCCCTTCTTTTCTAATTTACCTTCATCCAAACTCAGTACTTTATGTGCCTCTATATATTTGTTCCAATTTCTTTCTTTCTTCCTTCCTTCCTTTCTTTTTTTCTTTCTTTTTCTTTTTCTTTTTAAAGATTTTATGTATTTATTTGACAGAGAAAGAGAGAACACAATAGGGGAGCAGCAGAGGGAGAGGAAGAACCAGGATTCCCACTGAGCAGGGAGCTGGATGTGGGTCTTGATCCTAGGCTTCTGGGATCATGACCTGAGCCAAAGGCAGACACTTAACCCATTGAGCTACCCAGGTGCCCCTCCAATTTCTTTCTGATGATAATTTTCCTCACTAATTTCTTCACCGATCTTTGATTGATGCCTTTATCACTGGCTTCTACTTTTATCACCTGGTTCCTCAATTACTCTCTAAAAGCAGGATCCCAATGCTCTGCTATTCCTTGAACTAACAATGCTGCTGAAGATTCAGTTACTGCCTCTGTCACTGTTTATTCATCGCTCACTCCCAATCAGAATAGTTTTAGATTCATGACTCCATATTAAAATTATTCCAAACTATAATATCTTTCCACACATCCCATAGACCTCCAGGCTATTCTCTCTTTGAATTCATATTATATACTAATACATTGCAAACATCTCAATATGGTGCTCACTTTATGACTTAAATCTAGCATTTTAGCTCTGTCTCCTACTACTGTGTGTGTGTGTGTGTGTGTGTGTGTGTAAAATGATCAAATCAAACAAACAGTAGCTATGTCTTTTCCCATATTGTTACCTTTTTCTGCAATGACTCAATCTCTACCGATCAATACTTCTCCATTATTCAAAAGCTAGTTCTAGGTACCTCATATACCGTGACTCTACTTAATTATATCCTTTTTCAGAAAGACTCTTTTATAGCTCTTTTAAAGCTTGAAGCAGTTTTCCATTAGTGTGTTATCTGATCACTCTCTATAAAAAGCCCTTGAAGATAAAGATCGTGTGTAATTAATTTATCAAAACAAAATTTCAAATTTCAGAGGAGTATACAAACTATTTTTGAAATCTCAAGGCAACAGTATAACTCACATTGTTGTACCTTGCTTATCATTCTGGTTGATCACCCCATGTACTTTGTAACCATTATATTCAGGGTCTTTCTATAATCCCCACTATTACCTAGAGAAAAGATTTTCTATTGTTTCCTTTACAGGGGCCACGGTAACAAGAAAGACATTGCCATTTCTCTATTGATGTGTTGAAATACTAACAATGGCCAGAGTGCATCCTAGTGACTTGCAAACTTCCAAAAATATAAGATAACAACATCTCCAGTAAATATTGGAATAAAACCCATAAGAGCTGATGAAACCACACCATTATCAGTTCCAGTCTTGGGTATAGAATAATATTCTCATTGTGGGAGCAAGGCAGTTAGAAAGTGACTGCCTCATGAATATTTGTTTTACAGTTTGTTATGAAAGATTCCTGACTTTGCATGGTCTTTCAAAGGGTACAATCTGAAACTCTCAGTGGGCAGAGGTAATATCCCTGTCAACTTTAGTCATCAGTTGGTCATGATGTATTTCTTCCTATCTTGGTAACGTTATCAAAAATGTATGTTCTCTGTTTCTAAAATTATTTGAACAACACTCAAATATGTTATTGTCTTTTAGGTTAAAAGAGCCCTTCTTCTGATTCCATTTCCTTCTTCAGTTTCCATTTGTAAGTAATGCTTCATGTTTAATAGCTAAATGAAACATAAGACAAGACACCTTACTATCTTGAAAACAATATTATCTTAAATATAATTTTTTCTTAAGTTCTCTCTTTTTTAAAGAGTTTTTTTTTAAGATTTTTATTTTATTATTTATCTGAGAGAGACAGCAAAAGAGAGAGAGAGCACGAGCTGAGTGAAGGGCAGAGTGAGAAGCAGACTCTCAATGGGAGCCCCATATGGGACTCAATCCCTGGACTCTGGCATCATGAACTGAGCTGAAGGCAGATGCCTAGCCAATTGAGTCACCCAGGCACCCTTTTTTAAGGATTTTATTTATTTATATTAGAGAAAGTGAAAGCAAGAGAGATCACAGAAGGAGAGGGAGAAGTAGACTTGCTGCTGAGTGGAAAGCCCAACGTGGGCCTTGATCCCAGGACCCCAGGATCATGACCTGAGCCTAAGGCAGTCACTTAACCACTGCGCCACTCAGGTGCCCCAATTTTTTTCTTAAGTTCTTATCAAAATATCTTTTCAATAAACTTTCAATGAATCTATCAGAAAAAAATACATTAATGCATATATTATAAACAACTTACACTAAAATATTTCTAAAGTAAGCATATGCCCAAATTCTGTAATCATTGTCTGACTTTACCCTAAGAATAGAATCAAATAAGATAGATCAGTGTAATGTATTTATGTATATAGCTAATTTACTTTGTGTACATTAAGTGAGACATTTCATTTGAATATGATCCAGCAATGGAGATAATGCTTCTGTATTTAATCTTTCTTTATGACCTGCTCCAAACAGGAAAGTCTATGCAAACACAAGTATAAATATTTTTAATTACTATATTAAAGCTCAAGGCTAATAAAGATTACATGCATTTCAAAGCATAAGAAAAACTTGGTGAGAAAATAAAATACTTATTTGTCTTAGGACACTTTTTATCCTTGAATACTAATCCTCAATTATTATATTCAACATAATGAATCAAATATGTATTTTAAGAGTTATTCAATAAAGTTAAATGTTAATGAAATGTGACTACAAGAGGAACTATTTCCCTATTTCTTCATTAGGATTTGTTGCATTCAATAATTAAAGTAAGTAAGTTGAATGACTCAAGTACCTTTTCCAAACCTTCTTCCTTGAGGCTGATCACATCCAAATCAAAATCTGTTCTTAAGCCATTGGTTTTGTTGAAAGTTATTCTGCCTGTGAGACCTTCCCAATGTGCCTATAGGAAAATAAACAAATAAATAGGATTCACAAACAAGTAAAGGAAGATAAAACATTTTTTCACACAAAAATACAAAAAATTATTTTCATTACTTCTCATAAATTTATCACTACTGATTTTTAAGACTTTTTTTTCCTCTTTTAAACTTTGGAAGATTTCTGTCTACAGACATTGCCTTAGTCTCAGTATAAAACTTATTATAAATTTTCATTTTAAATAATGCATTTTCTATGAATAATTTTTATGAGAAATTTGAAGATTGTTTTAAATAGCAAAGCTCTTTCACAAACTGAGAATAATTTAGTCACTTATTATAATACATGAGATAGTGAATATCTCACTAGAGATTGCAAATAGAATTACTATTATAAAGTATCACTCCTAACTTCATATTAATATAAACATAAACTTATTTTATTACAGAGAAAGAAACTGAATTTAGGAAAACCTATGTTATACAACTTCAATTATATACTTTCCTCTTAGAATAATTAACTTATTACTTTATTTTCCCCTAAGTGGGACTGGGAGAAATATATCAAAATTATTCATGTCAAGCTATACTTCCTGTAAAAGGAGGTTTCCATGTAGAAGGAAGTGAAAATGTAATAATCTAATTACATAATGAGTTAAACCCATCACAGGTGAGCAAATTTGTGAGTTTTTTGTTTTTGTTTGTTTTGTTTTGTTTTTTTAAATACAGAAAGTTTTCTCATTCTGCTGGCTATACAGAAAAAAATGTTTTCCATTATTTGCCATTTGGAAATAGCTTGGAAAAAAAGTTACATATGAAAAATTTCAAATAATGTTACATATACTCACAGCTATAATGTTTGAAGAATATACACCAAGATCCAAAGAAATGAAACCAAATAGATTATGGGTAACCCTTCAATAAGGACTACAAATGGGTATCATTATTACTACATTAGTTAGGCTCCATGTATTTCTATACTTACATATAGGGATTCTAAAATAGTTTTAGGCTAATAAATTACAAATAAAACAGAAACAATTATAATACATGTCTATATACATATTGCAACATGTCATCAATGAATTTAAACATGTGTTAACTGGTCTCCAATAAGGAAGAGAAATATATTTAACCAGTCCTTTTCCAAAGAAAATACTTTTAGGTGTCTAACAAAAATGCATATTAGTACAAAAATAGTCAGTTTGATCAAGAAGTAGAGAAGTAGAAGTAGAGAATAGTTAAAAACAACAATCTGGGATAGAGGCAGCATAAAGAAATGTTTATCGGGTAAGAGTGTACAACTAATAAAATACAATCACAAGTCTGATTCTAAACTACCTAGCAACCAAAGCAATGAGGAAAGTGTGATATAAACACAATACACAGGGTCCATAATGTAAGACATACCAGCTACGCAGGAGAAGCTCAGCTCTTCCTGGCATTGAAACTTTAGAGGAATGTCTCTTGTTGGTCCTCATAAAGAGGCTCACCATGTGATTTAGTGGACAAGGGCCTTGTAACACCTTACAATAAATATAATAGTGAGCTTCATACAACTGTGTGTTATAGGACCATTTGACACATACCTGAACGCTCAGGTGCTGCATTCAGAAAGCAATTCTTAAACCACCCAAACCTGTGCACTATGTCTGCAGCTCTCTGATGCTCAGTTTTAAACCAGACATAAACATAGGATGCGAAACAAAGAACTAAATATTCCTCAGGGAGTGTCATTTCACCATCTGAGAGTACATTAAAAATCACAAAAGGGGGGCGCCTGGGTGGCTCAGTGGGTTAAGCCTCTGCTTTCGGCTCAGGTCATGATTGGGCCCTGGGATGGATCCCCGCATCGGGCTCTCTGCTCAGTGGGGAGCCTGCTTCCTTCTCTCTCTCTGCCTGCCTCTCTGCCTGCTTGTGGTCTCTGCTGTCAAATAAATAAACAAAATCTTAAAAAAAAATCACAAAAGGAAAATTCATGGGTATTCTTTGCCAAGGACCTGGCATATTCTTAATTATGACCCTATTTTCACTTTTATTTTTGAGATGAATAATTTCTTATATGCTGAATTGATGATTTCTTTAAAGCCCATTAAGAAAAATCTTATATGGGGATAATTCCTGTGATTTTCCTAGCAAAGATTAAATTTTCATAGTTACACTTTCATATAAAAACTCCTGTTACACTCAAATGAAATGTATCCCAAGCTGACAGAAGGACTTCCTTCATGATGGGACAACTAGGAAGAGTGTGTGTGTGTGTGTGTGTGTGTGTGTGTGTGTGTGTGATCTTCAGAATTTTGCCTTTTTTTTTTTCTCACTGTGGGCATTCTTGGTCTCTAATCATAACAGTTGTAATCAGAAACAGTATGTGACCATAAGAATGATTGTATTACATAATATGAAGTAAACTTTGCACTTTTCTGAATGCAGATATTCTGTTTTATGTTAACTGCTGATATAATGACAATAACTAAATTTTATATTTAGGAACCATAGGTCTAAATAACAATTCTTTAAGACGTGGGACTTAGTGGAGTGCAAATGGCATTCACGTTAAAAATTGTTGCCTAAAATACATTCTTTAAACTATATTTCCACATAAATGAAAAGTAGTACCTATAAAGATTCAGGGAGGAGAAAACTAACAATGTCACAAATCATAGGTCACAGATTTTCATCTGTTTACACAATCATAGATATCTTGAAATATATTTATTTATTTGTCATGTAATTTTCCCCCTTTTCTTCCATATCTTTTAGTAAAAGTGTTAATTTTGCCTGTATGGAGGAAGAAAGAAAGTTGAATTCAAAAGATAAAAGTAAAAGGTCACCTGTGAGGAAAACTAATCTCAATGTATTCACCTTGAGAACAAAAGAGACTAGGCAGATGTGCTTCTCCCGACATACCCGACATACCTCTTTAATTAGGCTCATAAAACGGGTCCCGAAGCGCCAGGGTTTGTGTCTATTACACTGTAAGGAACTGACTGTCATCTGGGGAAACTGCTGGACGCCCACAGAAACCACATGCACGGCGTCATACATCAGAGCAGCATCCGTCTGAAAGCCAAGAACAAGGAAATAACGGAGTCAGTACAACAAGTGAAACCCACAGGAGGAGGTTTGGAAGGGGGCTGAAGGAGTGAGAGAAATATATACTCATTTTACCTTCACATAAGGGAGACAACAGTTCTTCTGATGCTCTGGTTCTCTTAAATAAGATGCTGTGTTCAAACTACTACATCAGCTCCATTAGAACATTGACCTATGCTCCCTTTCCTGAAGTGATAACTCAGTTTCATATTGTTCTAGTATCTCTGTTAAAGTGGGAATGTGTGAAGACATTTCATTGTTTTATTTTTTTGTCATCCCCTCTGGCTCTGTTTGATTGTCTCACTACACACACATAGACACACATCAGATGCACACACACAGGATGAATGCAACTGAGAACATTTTGAATGGTTACATAAATGACATATTGTCTATGAAATAAATAATTTCCTTGCATAGGAAAAACAAAAGAGATTTGAAAGGAGATTCACCTAAGAAGCTTAAATATAATCCCCAATCTTTTCTTCAACTTAATTTTTCAAAAGATTCAATCTCAGAAATGATACTACAGTTTCTGAATCTCAATACATGCATTAATCCCTTTTTAAGAAACTAAGCTTAAGGACGCCTGGGTGGCTTAGTTGGTTAAGTGGCTGCCTTCGGCTCAGGTCATGATCCCAGCATCCTGGGATCGAGTCCCGCATCCGGCTCCTTGCTCTATAGGGAGCCTGCTTCTCCCTCTGCCTGTGCTGGCTCGCTCTCTCTCTCTCTCTGACAAATAAATAAATAAAATCCTTTTAAAAAAAAGAAACTAAACTTAATCCCCTTGTACTGTCTTCTTTTCCCCAAATTTCCATATGAATAAAAAGTTCCTTTTGTCTTCTCAAGTAAAACGGATATGAATTCTTCTGTGTTTGCACCTGCTCAAATGACTGACCACTTTAGAAGTTGCTGATAAAAAATAAAATGTGTGTAAGTCATAACAAACCAGAGGCTCAGTGACATTCAAATGCTGTGTTAAATGGAGCCTCACACTGTGTCTGACGGATCGATGCCAGGCTCACTACCTACGGACGAGGGCCACACTGACTGTACTGCTAGCAATGAACTTTGGGCCATCTGCTTGGCATGCTTCGGAATAAAAGCATATATTTCCTCTTCTCATTCACACAATTAGTGAGCTGTGAAATGAATTCCAAAATGAATAGGAACCCTGTAGATTATAGCGTTTGCCACAATACGATACAAAATGAGTACACACAGTCGCTTTCATGCAAATGGATCCTAAGGAGCTTTACCACATAAAATGGAAGACAGCTAAAGAGCACAATGCAATGACAGAACATAATAATAATGCCATTTTATAGTTCATAAATCTTTGGGGAATATAGCTTGCATTCCTAACCTTCACTTTGTAAATACCAGCTGACTATTTACGCATCCTCTGATGGCTGCGGCATGAAACTAGGATCACGGAGTTGATAATGGGTATATGTCATGAGCCTGAGCATTAGACCGATATTTGTCTTTGGCCTGAGGTAACATTCAGGAGACAGATCTCAGATACCAGATATCTGTGTATCTCAGATACACAGGTGGTCGTAAAAACAGTTACCAAGATATGAAAGACAGATTTGATTCCAAAATAAAATGCATTTTTAAAAAAATCACTGTGAACAAAGGTATGGAGTCATGAACACTTTCACACACTACTCGAGGGAAGAGAAAGGACAATTTTGCAATTTGCACCACAAAAAAGCCTTAAAAAAAAAATCTACGTTCTTTTTAACCCAGTAATTTCTCTCTTGAATTTGCCCTAAGCAAATTAGAGATAAGAACAAATGCTACATACATGATTTTTTTTTAAAAAGCCTACCAAATGTTCAAACGAAGGAAATACCGTAAAATCACAATTTTATATATATTTTATATTTTATATAACCACTATATTTTATATAACCACTAAAAACCATGTTTTGAAAAATAATCAGTTAGATGAGAAATTGCATGTGATATGATCCTAACTGTAAGATTATACAGAGCTGTATGTCTAGCATAAGCCATTATATATTTTTATGGGTACTTCAAATGTACTATGTAATTTATTTAACTCTCACAAGAATGGTTTAATAAAAGTGCTACAATTGTTCTCATTTTACAAATGATGAAACCAAGTTTGAGAGACATTAAGTAACTAAGCAACGTCACACAGTTAACAAGTGGAGAGGCCCCAGACTCAGCCTCTCTGCTCATAGCTGGTATTCTTAACCACCATATAACGTGTTATATGAATAGCAACAGTAGGTTAAAAAGAAGAAAATACACTAAAATGAAACCAATGATCACTCCTAAAAGTTAGTAATTAAAGGAATTTAAACTTTTTCTTTTTATTTTCTACAGTTTCTTTAAGATAGAAGTTTGCTAAACACATTTGATAATTTTCAAGATGAAAATTTTTATCTATTTCCACAAAATAACTAAAATAATATAAATATGATATTGCTGCTATATGCCATGATTTACTTACATAAGACTTCCACGAAAATCCTAGAATAGTAATCTTATCTAAAATGACAATGTTAAGAAAGAATTTTGCCAAATTATGAGTTTGAAAAATTGTTTTTGGTACATAGGTTCAGCATTAAGATCAGAGGACACATCAGTTGCTAATAAAACTATTTGAGGGGCTCCTAGGTGGCTCAGTTGGTTAAACCCTCTGCCTTCAGCTTGGGTCATGATCCCAGGGTTCTGAGCTGGAGCCCCTCATCGGGCTCTCTGCTCGGCAGGGAGCTTGCTTCTCCCCACTTCTCTTTGCCTACTTGTGATCTCTGTCTGTCAAATAAATAAATAAAATCTTAAAAAAAAAAAACCAATTATTTGAGATCTGTGATTTTAAATATAATCATAAAAGAAAGATAGTATTTATTAAATAGAAGATAAATACTAGAAAAAATTATAAGTAGGTAAAAAGTTGCTGATCAAATTACTTCTTGAATTGCCAGTTTAAAATATGTTGATTTATGATAAAGAGATACAAAGAACTTCTGAAACTACTCTGTATGATATTTTCATCAGTTTAGAGTGTTATTTTTGTTCTACTTTTAGACCGGTTGTTTTATGTAATAATATGGAGTTATTTTCCATTTATACTTGCCATCCTGTCAGACTCAACTTTACTGTCTTCTTCGCAAAACCATGTGTATGCAAATTCTTCCACCTTTTAAAAGTTGTGAGAAAACTAGTGTTTCAAAAGTGTCTTTCTTATTTTCACAAGAATGCATATGCTTGAAAATCTGTCTTATACTAGTAATAGTATTACTCAACACTCATTTAGTATTTACTACGGATAAGACATTCTCTTTAAATCATTCCCTTTAAATTCTCACAACCAATCTGCAGCTGAAAATCCACTGAATTTGTACCAAGTAGAAAACTGAGGCAGGGAGCAATTAAGTAACTGGCATGTAGAGGTGGGGCTGGACAATCTATGCAGAGTTCATAGCTCATTCCCCGGTTTTTGTTCAGAGTTCCACGTTTAATAAAGCAAAATATTTTAAATAATTATAAAGTTACAAAATATAAGAAATATCAATAAGTGTTTGAATGTATTAATCTAGATTATGTTTTGATAAGTGGTAAATACATAACAAAAACGGGCTGCATGGTAAGGAAATGTATAGATTGTGGAGAATGGATAAATACAACCTCACAAAAAACATCAATGTACGGGGTGAGGTCAATAATAGGTTAGTCAGGAAGTAACATTAACCAGAAATGACTTCATGAAAGTAGATTTCCTCTATGCAGGTGCTGCTCAGACTGTTCTCAAAAAGGAAAGGTCCAAGAATGTCTTTCAAGATCAGGCTTAAGTGGCATCTCTTACTCCCGACTCTAAATTATAGATATTTGAATGAGCTGCTCTTACTAAGTCTTCTACCCTCTCATATTGACTTATAATCCCTTGCCTAGACTTTTCTCTTGACGGAAAATAGGAGGAAAAAAAAGGGAGGGGTGGAAGAGAGGAGGAAAACAGTCCAGGAGACACACAGGTTAATTACTTTATCCTTCTTATAATATTATTATTACTATCAAGTTATATTGCATGCTTACACTATACTATACAACTGTGTTAATTTCTTCACCTGCACTGGCTCATTTAATTCCACCAAGACCATATATTTTAGGTGATATTATTATTGTGGTTTTAGAAAGAAGGAAACTGAAGCTTAGTAAGGTTAAAGTAATTTTCTCAAGGTTTTGTCACCTTGAGAAAGAAGACTCAGAAAACAAGACTGATGCAAAGCTTAGGTCTTTGAACTACTGTCCGAACTATCGTAACACAACTGGCAGAAATAAGACTTAGAAACAAGACTCAGGCAAGACCTAATTCTTTGACCCACTATCTAAATTTTTATAACCAACAACATCTCTTAAGCTTATTCCTACTGAAACCATGAAAGGCAATGGAGGATAAATGATGGCAGCAAGTCTCATTTTTGGGAGGCTCTGCCGAACACCAGATAATTATGTCCCCAGGTCCCCAAAAGAGTACGTCTCTGAATTGAGATACAAGTAAAAGTTTCTTTGGTTCCCAAGTCAGATTTTTTTTTCTTTTACAGCATAGCTACCTCTAAAGAAAGCTTCAGGATTAAACATAACTCTAATTTAACCAGTTAAATTAAAATGGAATATGTGTACAATTTGGTCATTAAAATCTATATGAGAGGTTTAGATAAAATTGTAGTCACTCATATCCTAAATTACAAAGACAAAAGTTAAGCAGAGGAAAAAAAAATTTTAAAAATCAGTTCTATTTTCTCTCTTTTAAGAATAATTACTCTCAGGGTGCCTGGGTGGCTCAGTGGGTTAAAGCCTCTGCATTTGGCTCAGGTCATGATCCCAGGGTCCTGGGATCAAGCCCCACATCGGGCTCTCTGCTCAGCGGGGAGCCTGCATCCCCCCCTCTCTGCCTGCCTCTCTGCCTACTTGTGATCTCTCTCTGTCAAATAAATAAATAAAATCTTAAAAAAAATAATTACTCATATATAAATAGATCCCTCTTATTGGAAAGCTAGACTACTTCTTTACCCTGAGAATAGAGCTCAGAAAAAAGTGCAGACCAGGTAGGTATAGACAGACCTAAGTGCAAACTTCCATGCTTCACTGCTAGGTCAAGTATCTATTGATAGAAATAGGGGGACCCTTGAGAGAGTTGACTTGAGAGAGACTAGACTGGAGTTGGAACTTTTCTTTCCAAAATAAGTTAGTTAACCTACAAAGAATGTCTGTCAGCCAAAAACTTCCTTTGCAAACCTTTACAATTGCGTGATACAGTCCTACACATTTCAATAAAACTGTAGTGACCTAAACTTGTGGCTTGAAAAGATCATGAGAAGTGCCTTCACGTACATTTTAAATATGCAATAACCATCTTCCTAACTTATTGCTGGGTTTATCTGATACTTAGTCTAATTACTTTTAGGCATGGAGTGTGTACAGGGAGTACAGGTGGAAGAGTGACAAATGCTAATTTCTATGGTTGAATTATTGCCACAGAAATTAGTTTAGTCACCCAGTATGATTTCATCTATCTCAAGTAACCTCAAGTCTGATGAGACTTTTAAGTATTGAAAGAACAGTTTACCTTTCTTTTATACTCTGGAAAAGTCCACTATGCATTTTTAAATAATTGAAGATTCAGGGGAATTAGATACTCTCAACAGTTTCAAATGACAAAAATTACCATTGTTTAATATTTTTGATTTGGTAAGTATAATTGAAACATTTCACAACATATAAAAGCAGGAATAATCACAGATGCTGTGAATGGTCAAAACATTTCTACATATTTAGATTTCATTTACAGAAGCATTTAGTATGAAGCATTGTTACCAAGCATGTCCATGCTGACTGCATATGTTATTTCTGGTTTTGATCACTATAATCATCATCATTAAACTTCTCCTTTGTAAAGTTCTGAGAGAGATAGGCACTACAACAAATTTAAACATAGGTTTTATTTATGTGATGTATGAAGCAAATAGCTAGAAATGAACAATCCTGAACTCCATATAGACATACAAGGGGATATTGGTATATAAAATATCTCAGAAATACTAAAGACTTCTCTTAAAAAAAAAAAAGCTATCAAAAGTATGTATTTTTCTTTCCAATGAGAGGAGCATTCTTATGATTCTATGTTCTCCAAGCAGTGTGGGTTTTGGGTACCTCCACTGAATTTTCACAGAGGGAACACAGAACATAACCTTTCACGATTTATTTTCTCTGTTATGCTGTGTGGAGTTACATTTGTGGCAGTGTCATTCTGCTTAAGCACTTTTTGCCTATCTGGGCTCTTGGCTTGGGTTACAAACACACCCAAAGTTGTACACAATAATTTACATGTAAATGTAATCATTCTTTTTTTTTTTTTTTTAGATTTTATTTATTTATTCATGAGAGACAGAGAGAGAGGTAAAGGGAGAATCAGGCTCCGCATTGAGCAGGGAGCTCGATGAGGGACTCAATCCCAGGACCCCAGGATCATGACTTGAGCTGAAGGCAGAGGCTTAACCATCTGAGCCACCCAGGCACCTGAAATGTAATCACTCTGAAGAGTGATGTGATACATGTTTTTATCTTGATTTAGTGATGTTTTTATGGGTACAAACATATGTCAAAACATATAAAATTATACAATTCAAATATGGGAAATTTATAGTATGCTGATTTTACTCCAGCAGATCTATTTAAAATTGAAGAATGATCATGCATTTTTCTGAAAAGATGGTTCTTAGATTTCATCTTATTCTAGAAGTATCTAGAATCCTCCCAAACTAAGCACCACTGATCTGAATCTTCTTTCTTCATTGCACATTCTAGTTTCAATAAAACTGCTTATGCTTCCTCACTTCTTTTCTTTCCTTCTAGACCACAAGCATCTTTTGGGTAATTACCATGCCTATCTTTGTAATACCCTGCACAGTACTCCAAACATCCATGCCCATAGTAAGTACATAAGCATTTTTCAACAAATTGACAAAGTCAAACCAAAAGTTCGTTTGAATTGTAAAAGAAAGAGGTATTAGGAAGCTCTGAATAACAATCACACTTTGCCACCTAGCTGGAATGTATTACCTCCCAAGAGGTACAGTGAACCAAATCTGCCAGTAGCTCAGACCTGGGAGGAATGTGAGTGCAGCCTCTGCCTCGTTTCTAAATGAATTTATAGTAACAGTTCCATGAACACATTTATCTTCCATTAAATAAGTGCAGGCAGGTCCCCTCTGAGATCTGACGCTAGCTGGCAGGTGGCAGATCCATTTTGGAACCCCTATGCCTCAGATTTTGCTCATTTCCTGATTTCCCATCTGAAGTATAGTGCACAGCACAAAGAGCAGCACGGTCTAACAAACGGAATTTAAGTTTATGAATTCTGGCCCTTTCATTGACTCGATCCTTTATCTAAAACGAATGATTAAAAAAAATTAAATCCCCTTTGCCTTACTTCCACATTTTATAATTGGACATAAAAAATGAGGATCTGCCCTATTTCGTCCTTGTTGGAAAATCACTTTTAAAAACCAGATAGTTCCAAGAGAAAAACAATTACAAAGATGATTCCTCAATTAGAAGATATTAAGGATGTTAAGGGCAGGGGAGAAAGGGTGGATTCTGACCTCTGGAGCTCCCTTGTGCGGTCAGCACAAGGCGAAATGGGACAGAGAATCACCCACCCCTCCGAGCAAGGGTGAGGATCACACATGGAAGGCAGGCTGGTGTTCAGTCATTCATCTGGCACACTGCACCCAGCACTCTGCCCGGCTCAGAGCAGGTGCGCAGCGGCAGCTAACTGAACGGAGGGGACTGAAGAAGAAATGCCCTCAGACCCAGTCGGGAGCCAATTGTCAGAGACAATTCTCCCAGTTACACTGCAGCTGCCATCATGCTTTCTCTGTTGCCGGCTCTTTGTACTGAAACAGAGTTCTTTACCAGCAGCTGCGTGGACCGCACAGACTGCATGAGATAATACATTAAAGCAGTGTGCACAGTCTCTGGCACATGGTGCATAGGCAGGTGTTAGACGATGATGATGATGATCACCAGAAGAGCCGTAATCTCTTCAAGATGGCCACGAGCCAAAACAAGGAACTGGTTTAGAAAGTATAATGTTCCAACCCTTCTGCACCCACTGTTACCCTAAATGAGGGAACAGAACTCATGCTGCTCAGGAAAGCAGACCAAGTTCTGAAAGGGAATGGAGCAAGAAGGGAATTATCATACAACAACAACAACGTGCTCCCTATAAAATGTGATGTGCACACAATGCCACAATTCAAACCTAAGAAAGGACACACAAAGAAACCTACATACACACATGTTGCCTGACAAATTTAGAATTTAAGAATAAACATAAGTGGTAACGTATTATGGTGTCTTCCATTTGTTACTAAAGGAAGGGCTGCTGTTGGACAGATACTCACACAGCAGACGAATCTGCCTCGTATTTTTTTTCTTCTCTTCGGGTTCTTCATCTGTAAGAAGAGGGGCTGGAGCCAGTTGGATTTTAAGGTGTTTTGTGGCTTACATTCCTATTCCTAGGAATCTTACATTTCATTCCAATTGTATTTTGGCCTTTGTAATACAATCATAATCTTAATTTGTCTATTTTCTTCCCATCATTATTTATGTGCTTGTTTGATAAACTTTGGTATCAATATTTCATATGAATTAATAAATAAGGGAAATCAAAAGTCACTTTTCTTTATCCATTGTCTGTGCTCCATACTCTACCCAATTCCTGTGTGGTCCATTAAAGTCTTCTAATACTTGTATTATATTTTCTTTGTTGATTTAACTTCACAGTTAAAGTATCCACCCACACTAAAGCCCACCCTGGCTTCCCAATACTCTGCAGAGGACAACTAAAACCCTTTCTCTCCTATCCAAATTCATTCACTGAGATCCCAGGATCTTATCTTCTTTTGTGTCCTCTTACACCCTGAGAATATAGATATGCCTATACTCCACATATTTTAGCTGACCAGAGAGATTCTTCTGTTGTGGATTAGCTGAATAAGAGGAGATGCCAAAAACTGCATGATGAGAGATCTTTAAGAGGAATAAGAATTTTTGTAGCTACCCGTACAGCATTCAGCACCTATGACAGCTAAAAAGGATAAGAGTTTATGGGAAAGATATAAAAAAGAGAAGAGTAAAGAATAGAATGGGTTTCAGCTTCACAGCCAAATTGATGAGTTACAAAATTCAAGTTTCAGCAACGTTCTGAAGCTGAAGTGATGAAGATGGCACCGGATTACAGTGTTGCTGGGATTCTGCAAAGAAATGGGTCTGGGCCAGGAGCAATGCCCTGAGGGATTAACAGATTCATTTGTTTGATGTCCCCGCGAATCTGTGAATTCGAATAAATGTCTATGTCTCTTCAAACCAGTGCTCTCTGGCTTAAGCTAAAAGCTACCAGAAAGTAATGACAGTTAATTAACCTAATTCGAATAGCAACTGGTAAAATACAATCTAAAATGGAATCTATGCTAACTCTGACAGTAAGAGTTTTCATTGGCCCCTGATGTTTATATTATTCAATTTTCAACCATTAATTTTGCAAGAACTCTTGCTCGATGACATTTTCCTTAACAACATGGAAAAAAATAATTTTACAAACAATATTTTTCTGTGAGCTTTTAGAGCATTATAAGGTCTGAAATTCAGTCCATGGAGTTTTAACATTACAATTGTAAAAGCTTTAGGAGATGATTATTTTGCATTATTTCCAATAATTATATGCATTTACCATTTACATTTCTATATAATTTCCTTTCTTTCCTACACATATCCTTAAAATGCACCATTTCCCAAGCAGAAAGTCCTTTTTTTTTTTTTTTTTTTTACTGCCACACTTTCTAAATTCCTTTAAACTTTTATATACAATTCTAGGATGTTTAGGTGTTTCTCAAATGCCATGTAGAGAAACTCTTTACTTCTTAAATATAAATGATTAGGGAAAGCTGTGAAGCAGGTTAGAAAATGCCAACAGGTTTTCAATTAAAAGTTTCATTTAACTAATGTAATTATTCTTACCTAATTAAAATTTTTCAACTAAGATCAGTCCTTTGAGATACCTCATTCTCTTTTAAAATGTTCCATGAAACTCTTACTAACGTCCATGAAGAACGCTGTATTGATGGGATTGTTAATGAACTCTCTAGCAACAAGGCACTAGCCTTAATAATTTAGTCCCTGTTAAATCTCATCTGTTTTTTACTACATTTGCAACTACTATTGATCTAGAGAAGGGTCAATATCAAAGGAAAGTATTCTTTGTCCTTCTAGCTGGTCTCCAATATATCCAATTATTTTGATATTCAGAGCTCAAATTAGTTTCTTGCACTTAAAAATTTATATTCATCAATATTGTTTATATTTTCTACTTTCAATATGACGAATTAAAATTGATTTCTAAGTTAACAGACTAATTATTACTAATCTGAAATCTACAAATATGCAAACCAAAAATGCACCAGAAATTTGGGTTCATGAGTTTAAACATTCATGTAAATACTAAATCCAAATGCCTATAAAAATTGAGAATCTAACACTTCATATATCATTTATTCAAACCAAAAATCAAATTATGGTAAAGATCTATTTTAAGCATGGCTTGAAGGAGAGTGAAGAAATTAATAAAGACATTTCTGGAAAAATAAAACAATAGATATGCACATCAATCATATTCATATATACCCTTTATAACTTTACATGCTCTTATTGTATTTTTTTTGTATTGTGGTTATTACTCTATAAAAATTGTAATAGTAACTTCTTACAGACATGTGAAAAAATAAAATTTTCATAGAAAGCTAATGGGACTTAGTACTTTAATTCTATAACTTATTAGCCATTATGGAAAGTCACGCTATCTTTCTTAGTGTCATTTCCTCATCTTTAAAATAAATAGAATAGTAATCTACCTTATAGAGTTGTGAGGATTGAATTGGACATATTTACAAAGGTGTGAACTATAAAGCTCTTTGTGTCATAATTTATAGAGGAGAGTGAGACTCTCAAGTATGTTAGCAATTCATATCAGTTTAAATGAGGCAAAAATCTTTGAGGAAAACAATAAGGATTGATTTACATACTCATATTTTACAGTATACCCTAGATCCCTAATTTGAAGACTTCCCATCTCTTCAGTTTTAGTTAACATGATTATTTTCTACGTTGGAAAATACACTGTTTTAACTAATTATTGTTTTAGTACCATGAAGAAATGCCTTTGTTTACTCATTCTTAGGTCTCTTGAATCTCTTTTCCCATATGAATATATACTCTTCTTTTCATTTGTCTCTAAGTGCTTTACAGTTTGAGTCACTCATTCAACAACATTTATTAATGCTATTATTGTGTTACTGACAGCAAACACAATTATAAGTTTGAGCAATAAAACTGAGAAATCAAAGATGATTTAGACCCTTGGGGTATTCATCATAGGTGAGTGGAACAAACAAGTAAACCAAAATTCTTAATAATGGCATATGCAGGTCAATATGGGGGTATTTAGTTTTGTCTGCAGTAGTACCAACTATGTTCAAAATTAGCCATCACTTGAAAGAGTTTTCTATTGATATCCACAGCTTCAAAAAACAAAGGAGTAGGAAAAAGCTAAGAAAACAAAAGTTGGAAGGAATCATGAGATCAGGGGAAAACGTCAATCAGAATTCTTGTAATTTTTTTTTAAGATTATACTTTGTTCACATTCTGAGATTCCTAACATCTCTTTTCAGATATAAGAATATGTTTGTCCTTTTACCGGATAAATATTGAAGGATTTCCCTAATGTTGAGTATATACCATTTCTTCTTAGAACTGATCTAAGTGGAAGACTAAAAGAATAACATGGAGCTGAAGACCAAAAATAGGATTCCAAATAACTCATGCAACATCTTTGATGGAATCTATTGTTTCTCTTCCTTGGCATCTCTTCTGTTGAAGCAGAACCTCTTCCCCTGAGTCCATTCCCTGACCCAATATCTTAGCTCCAAGTGTTCCAGATCTGGTAACAAGCACTGTTTCAGGCATAGCCAAGTGACAAGGCTTCTTGAGGGAGCCATTTGGGAAAAAGGTACATTCTTTCTCCTGGAGTTTTGTACTAGTGGTTATAAACCTTGATGCCACCTCAGCACTGTTGCCTGAGAATGAAGCCAATATAAACAAAAGAGGGGGTGAGAGATGGAGAGGAACCTGTTTATGATTCTCTTTGTGCACCTGAATCCAAAGGTACCTGAAGACGGTTATCCTGTATATTACAAGCTAGAATACCAAAATGCTATCAACTAAAGGAATTTTAGACAACTGGAATTGGAAGACTCATGAATAATACAGCCTTAGGCTTTGGTTTGCCTCTTGGCAAAATAAGATTATGTTTTTTTATCTCCCCACAGAGTTGTGATAAACATTTAAAAAAATAAGAAAATATGTGTAAAAGCATGCGATAAACAATTATACATATGAAAACACTAAAAAGATCTGTTATATTAAATAAATTCACAAAATATATCATTATTATTTCTAAATATTAAGGCACTTAATTCTTTGTAGAAAGACATTTAATATGGTAGGAAATTTTTAGATAACTGCTAAGGTATCTGTATAGTATTGTCAATTGGTTCCAGTTACAAAAGCACAAAATGAGGCAACTCTGACATGACAGAGAAGTATACACAACGCCTGCCAAAATGCATGGATCAAAATTTTGTCTGAATCAACACTACCCTTCCCACTGTGAATTGCACAGGTTGAGGGACAATCAGATTGTGAACTGAAGCAAAAAACAGTAATGGTACACTGCTGTGAACATTATTAAGGAAAAAATCACAGAGGACTCTAAAACCAAATGCAAACTACTACTCTACCATGCCCTTTTAGTCATCAGGTTAATAGACTGACATCAAAATTGGAAATGACCGATTAAGCAGTATCAGTTAACTCTTGACATTTACACTTTTGAGTTTTATACTTGATCAAACAAATTATAAATCACAAACCAGAACATAAAAAACTTTCATTACAACATTTTTTTTTTTAACTGAATCCCACTGCCATTCAGGAAATTAATTCAAAGGAGGCAAAGAACAGGAAGTGAGGGTGATGTAACTTTACTCAGGAGAGAAAATAGTTGGACAATCTTCACCTACTGGATTTTACAACTGAACAGCTGCAGCCAAAGGAAGAATGGAGGGTGATATATGGCAGGAACTCAGGGAAAAGCCAGAGGAATAACAATTCCACAGAGAAATTAGCAGAAAGAGGATGTTAAAAATGCTGTAAAAGACATTAAAGAAAATCACCAGAAGAAACAAAAAACAGTTTAAGAAATGATGAGACAGTATTCTTTCCCTGTTTGTTAAAATACAGACATTTGATGAAATTTGTAAAAAAAAAAAAAAATTAAAATTAAAACATTCAGAATGAGTTCAACTTGGTCCTTGAGCTTTTTGCTTATGAGCTAGATTTGGGGGTCTCATGGAAAGGAGTCTTATAAGACTCCTTAAGACTCAAATCTTACTAATGACACCTGAGTATGTCCAAGGAACCTCAGTACAAGGCTTGGTGTCTACTTGAGTAGATACCAGTGTTTCCAGAGTTTGGGGCATCAGGTGATATTTCTTCTGCTACTTTGCATTCCAGATCCTAACTCTCTCCTTTTCTCTCTTACACAGCTGTATATCCTTTACCATGTTCTCTTTCCTTTCTCTCCACTTCAATATGGGTCCTAAGGAATATTCACATTTGGTTGCATTTTGAAGGAAAAATAACTGCAAATATAAGAATCATTTTATGTTAAGTGCTGAACAAAAATTCAACACATTTTATACGTAGGCATTTGCACCTACTTCTGCTCCCAAGGAAACCAGTACAAAGGTTTTGCACATACCCATCATGTAAAGAAGAGTGAAGTTTACTTTAATTTCATTATTCTTTGAAATTAGCTGAATCACAAGGACTATCCTTGATCAAAAGTTAAGAGTGAAGTTTCAAAACAGATATCAAAAACCAGAGTAATAAACACATCAGCATAACTTTAGCTGGTCAGATCTGTTTTTAACTTTATAGATAATATGCCTCTTTTTTTCTAAATCAGAAAGAAAATGAATATTTCACAAAGAAGTTATTTGGTCAAAAGATTGGTTTCTACCAACTACCAAATGGCACGGTGGTAGAAACTTTACAGATACTATTTAATTTAATTTCCTTTAATAATCTAGTAATATAAGTAATAGATCCCAAGGAGCTGAGGTTTAAATCAACCCAGTAAAGGACAAACCTGAGATCTGAACCCAAGCTTATCAAATTTCAAAGTTTCTATTTTTCCTACTAACCATGATAATTTATGCTAACATAAATTGCTGCTACATACAACATGCTTAAAAACATAAATTAGGCATCTATTTTAAAGATTACCTCCACCTATGTTTCGATAATGCAGAGTAGTCTATAAAACAAAGATCACTAAGGGACACCTGAGGGGCTCAGTCAGTTAAGTGTTTGCCTTTGGCTCAGGCCATGATCCCAGGGTTATGTGATCAAGTCCTGAGTTGGGCTCCCTACTCAGTGGGGAGTCTGCTTCTTGCTCTCCAGTGCCCTTTCCCCTGCTTCCGCTCTCTCTCTCTCTCTCAAATAAATAATTAAAAAGAAATTTTTAATCATTGAAAAGACAACCTTCATTTTTTAATGACATGCATTCACTTCCCTGATCCAGAGGTGAGAATCAGTAAAATTTCTATGTAAGAAAAATCATAATTTCCTCACCAGATGTAGGTCAGTAATGCTGTGCTAATATCCACAGCTGGGTACTGGAAACAATGGGTACAACTATTCTGGAGAACATTCTGGAAATATGTGGCAAGCACAAACTGAGACACTCTAATTTTACTTGGAGAATTTACTTCATGGAAATAAAAAGACAAGTGCACATAGATTTATATACAAATATGTGCATTATAATGCAGTTTATATTTTTACAACAATACAGCAACCTAAAGTTTCCTCAAAGTTAAGTAAATTACATTATATTTATATAAGTGAATATATTGTAACACTATTAAAATTATTGTCCAGCAGTATATTTATTGACATGTAAAGATGGACATTAAAATTTACATATTCAGGGGCGCCTGGGTGGCTCAGTGGGTTAAAACCTCTGCCTTCCACTCAGGTCATGATCCCAGAGTCCTGGGATCAAGGCCCACATTGGGCTCTCTGCTCTGCGGGGAGCCTGCTTCCTCCTCTCTCTCTCTGCCTGCCTCTCTGCTTACTTGTGATAAGTAAGCAAATAAATCTGTCTGTCAAATAAATAAATAAAATCTTTTTAAAAAATTTACATATTCACATTACAAAATAATATATTCCTATTATAATAGTACAGCATTACATCCAGTAAAATATTTTAGAGTGCACCATCTGTGCTCCAAACTACCTAAGAGGTAATTATTCTTAACAACATATATCTAAAAAGATACATACACATCAATATTGTGTTTATTTTACATAGATCTAAAAAGATACATATAGATACTGTGTTTATCTTTATTCTTTTAATCAAAAATGTGATCTACTACAATTTGCTTAAAAAAAAAAACCTTAGGAATATGCCCTTTCAAGTTAATATTAATAGACCCACCTTACTTTTAACAACTGAATTCAATTATGAATCTTCTTAAGATACACTTGTTTCAGTATAAAACAGAATGTAGCTTGTACCCCTAGTTTTAATTTAACTGTATCTATAGCTGTCTAACTTCATCAATACACACAGAGAGAAATAATGAGATCATAGAAAAGTTTACCTTCCTTTTTTATATTTTTATATTATATGAAAACACTCTGTTAGGTAGAAAAAAGTTACAATTATTATTCTTTGGCATGACATAAAAATAAATGAAGCACAATTTTACTCATTCTTGATAGCTAAGTATTATGTGTTGTGGTTATAAACAGCAGAATTAATGGACCAAAGGCAAATTTGAATTTCTAATTAAAAGTAGCAGTTATTTCTTTTGAATTCTAGGTAATACTCATGTTCACCTGAGTAATTTCTAATTTCTGAGGTTAAACTATAAATTATCCAACTTCTCATACATAAACCCAATGAGAAGTAAGATTCAGGCTCCAAGATTACCAGGTGAATTTAGAAACAGCCTGGATGACACATTAGTCTTGAAGACTGCCCCTTAGGGATGTCTACAACCAGCCAGGACATCTCCTGCATCAGGGGACATAGAGAATTATTTTCTAAACACAGGCATCAAAAGGAATAAGTGATTAATCAAGCAGTATCTTAAAGCTTTTCTGCAAGCATTGTTCTGTTAATTAACATGGTGTCTGCTTCCTGCAAATGAAGCCCTGAGCTATTACATAAAATTACAGCAGCGCTCACTAAGAATGGGGCTCATTTGGAAAGGCACTAATATGCTTGCTTTCTGTCTTGAGCACAGTCGTTAGCAGGCAGCTCAGTTCTAGAGGATGACACTCCCAGAAGTCATTTGGTTATAAAGACATTCTGTGTTTACCTAAAACACAGTTTGACAATTACATGTCATGACTAGATGTTTTCAAACATAGTGGTTTGATGTATCTTATTTATACCCAACTTTATTAAAAAAAGGAATTTGCGGTAAACATAACAGATCTTATTCTCTCAACTGAATGCTATAGAAATCCAAAATGTGTTCATTTATGTCAAACATGACTCTGAGGGAGGTTTAAACCGTTTCAGGAACTGTTAAGGATATCATTTTGATACCCTTAAGGATATCAAATTGCCAGCCATGAGAGTTAGAAAAAAATACTCATGAGCAATTATTAGAAATATGAAATTAATGACATGGCTGTTTCACTTTTTTAAAAACATCTGTTAAATATTAAGATTGATTTTTTCAGTCTTTAAAAGCAAGCCTCCAAATTATGAACAGTTTATTCTATATAAGAATAGTGGAAAAAATACAGAGTATATCAGGCAAATATTGATCTAATGACGACTGTGTGTTTATCACTTTCTTAAATAAATAATCTCTTCAAGCTAAAAGTATTTTAAATGGATATTTGGCTCATTATTCTAATTTAATGCACCCTGCAAAGCAAAGGTAACTTCAAATGTTGTTTTAATCAATAAATGTTTAATTTAAATTTTGATAGGATTAAATTTCTATACATTTTAAGATTTAGACTGTGATCCAAAAAGAAAGAATTTCATAAAAATGACTCATAGCATTTTCTTGAGAAACTAAGTTTCAGTAGATACAAAGGAAAACCCAAATTCGCTATGTTCTTAATTTTCAAAAAAAGGGCAATTTAATTACATGCACCCAAAACAACTTCATTTAAAGGTAGTGTCTGCCATTTCTATAGATTTTCAAGAATAGGTTACAAATTTAGTTTCTGCTTCGTAGAGAAAGAGGAACTGATTTCATAAGAAAACACTCCCTGAAGGACAAAATGTCTTTTTTTTTTGTTTTCTTGTGTCCTTTCTAAGTAGCAATATCAAATCTCTGCCTCTGTGTTAGGCTGATTAACTTCAAGCCTAACCCAGGTAGCTCTTGCAAAAGAAGCAGTAAATGTACCCTCTAAAACTGAAATGCAACTGGATCATTTCACTGTTCTTCCTAGAAAAAAATACCAATGATGAAAAAGCCAATTTGATGTGCCCAACTGCTGTCAGCATTTGTATTTAGATAAGACTACATTAACATATATATAACATCATTTAGATTCAGAAAGAAATCCGAGATAGACACAAATAAATGGCACACATACAATCCATAATGAGCTGCCCCATGCTAGGCACTGCGCTAATGCTAGAGACAAAAATAGAAGCAAGATGGGGGTGCCTGGGTGGCTCAGTTGTTAAGCTGCTGCCTGCGGCTCAGGTCATGATCAGGTCAGGTCAGGGTCCTGGACTCAAGCCCTGAATCCGAATCCAACTCCCTGCTCAGTGGGAAGCCTGCTTCTCCCTCTCCTACTCCCCCTGCTTGTGTTCCCTTTCTCATTGTGTCTCTCTCTTTAGAAAAATCTTAAAACTGAAATGGGGGGACAGGGTGCTCTAGCAGCCACATACAAGAAACCTTAATTTACACTGGGTGACTCAGAGAAGGCTTTCGGAAGAAAGTGATATTGACACTAAGGACGTTAAGAGTCAGATGAAGAAGGAAAAGGATGTATGATGGCTCAAATGAGAGACAGCAAGACAGTTTTGAGAAACTTGAGGAAAATTCCCTATGGTTGAAGCACCAGGAGGATGGGGGTTTTTAGTGGTGAGGAAGAGGTGGACTTACTGGCAAAAATCAGAAAATAGAGGATTTTGTCAGCCATGCTCATGAATCTAGATTTTATCTGTAGGCTAAGGGAAGCCATTAAAGTGTTTTGAGGGGAGACACATGATCAGATCTACTTTTAGAAAGGACTACTCTTGTGTCCTTTGGTGCAAAACTTTGGTGCAAAACTAGAGACAAGGGGATCTTCAGATTTGTTAAAATAACCCCAGTAAGGGAGGACAGTTGTTCAGATGAGCATATTAAGAACAGGGAGGAAAAAAAAGAAATGGGTGAATTCAAGAAATATTTATGAGTAGAGTTGCTCATTGATTTTTGGGGAGATGAAGGGAGTGATGACAAAGAGAGAGGAGGCTGTAGTAATTCAGGTTTATTATTGTTTGGGCTAATGAGAAGATGGGCATGATATGCATGGAGATAAAATAATGTACATCAATGTTATCAAAAATATGCCTCCAACTGCTCTTTATTCTCTTACTTTTCTTCAGAGCACTTATCACATTCAAGGGATTATTATCTTTCCCCTCCTTTAGAGCATAATCTCCAGGTGTATAGAAACTTTTCCAATTGCTGTATCCCCATCAGTAGACAAGAGGTTCCAGGAGGGAAGATGATGATAGGTTTGAGTTGTCTCTGAAACTTACAAGTAGAAGTGTCTGGTAGATGGGGCATTTGAATGTATGACTTCATGTCTAAGGAGACAGGAGTGGGCAAGGGATAATAAGTTGGAAATTATCAGATCAGGGAGAAGGACTAAAGCAGAGGAGCAAATGGCACCCAGCAGTAAAGGTAGAATGAGAAGAGAGCCAATACATAAGGACTGACAGGAAGAGGACCACAAAGCAGAGGACCATGAATACAGAGAACTAGGAGATGGTAGTGTCAGAAAAACCAAGGCACAGGAATTTTTTTTTTTTTTAATTTTCTGAATTTGTGTTGACCTTCCTCAAAGACAAATGTTTAACTGTCTCACTGTCGAGTCAGACAAAAAACCTGTAACTTTTTGCTCTTCAACTTAGTTAACTGGGCAAATGATGATTCTATGTAAATACTATCAGCAGTCAGGACTGCTTATATAATTTACAGGGCCTAGTGGAAAAGAAAAACGCGTGGCTTTTCAAATATTAAAAATTAACAGCATAGCATTAAAATGAACATGGGTCCTTTGTAAGTCTGGGATCCTATGTTATTGCACAAATCCAAGTGGGACTGGGATCCAAGTTAGTGGGATCCAAGTACTGCCTATGAAGGCAGCCCTCAATACAACATTCATCTTTCAGTTTCATTCAGGTTTAAATCAACTAAGGGGGATAAATCAATCAAATTTGAATCAGTTAAACCAATCAATATGTTATTTTCTATAAAATACTTATCCTATTTCATCTGGCCATTTCCTAAACCTTGTGTGAAAAAAAAGGGAAAGGAATTTCCCCTGGTTACTTTAAAGTTGATAGCAGCACAGGAATATGGCTCCCTTAAAAGGGAATTGATTTGAGGAGAAAACACCTATGATTTTGACTGGCTGAATAAACTGAACATGATTAAAAGATGGTAGCTTCCTTATATTGAGGGGGGGAAAAGGAGAAAGGAATGTTTATCTTCTGGGATACATAGCATTTATAATATATCCACAATGCCAGTTAATTTGAGCTGTTTAGTCAGATAACTGGCAGTGAGCAAATAACGGACAGTGACTAAGTAAGGCCAATATTCCATTTCTAGAAACCTCCAACTTAGAGTCATTTTCAGGATCAAGTGAATTAGGACAATTACACGAGCCCAGGGCTTTGGCGCAGGGGGAATCATTCAGTTGTTAAAAACAAATCCTGCAACTCCAATGTTCTTACCACACTGTCACTGAATCGAAGCAGTAGGGAGAGCCCCTTTGATTTTCTGCCAAGACCCTCGATCTGTACATTGTCCTTTTGTCATTACTTGTTCCTCTGGAGGATGACCTCGATGTTCTTTGGAACATTATTTCATTTGTACATGAGTGTCTCCAAGGAACACCCAGCATGATTTGTCCTGACGCTACAGCTTCGTGCAGACAGCCCTGGGATGGGTACCTGAAGCTGACACGGGCCAGTCTGACTCTAGGAGATGCAGGGTTAAAAGCAAGCCCTTCATGTCTGGTGATTCAGTCATAACAAAGTTTCTCAGCCAAACGATTACCCAAATAAGAAGAGCAGAATGTACTGAAAACATTATACTTTGATGGTGACTTTGGTTTGCTTCTAGATTAACCTCATGGGTATCTGAAACTGACCCATATGACATACCTACTTTTTAGCTGAATATTAACTGGACAAGAAAGTTGTAATTAGCATCTTGAATTTGGACAAACTTCAAATCTTATAAAGGCATGTACCTAATGACACCATTTTAGACTAAGTCATTTATCAAACTAGACTAGGGAAATGCTGCTCCTGTCCCTGAATACCCAGATTCAGAGGCAAATGTGAACACAAGTCAGCCACTCTAATTCTGAGGAAGATTAGGAGGTGACCTAATTAAAACAGGAAATAGGGACATTATAGGAAGATGTGATTAAGTAAAACCTTTGCATCTCGTTTTGTTAAAAATATAACTCTGAAATATTCTGGCCATAAAAGCTTTTACTATGAGGCTGAGGAAAGGCAAAAAGCTTAAGGTCAGATTCTAGTGAATGATTTTCTAAGGTATAAGTTTGCTGCTACAATATGGAGTATTGCTGTAGCCAGGAAAGGAATATCACAGAATGAGGGGGGAAAAGAGGCCCAACCAATAGGAGTAGAGCATGTGGGCTATCAAGAACCCTCTGGAAAAATGCGGGGACCACAATTAACACAATTTTGTTTCCTATCCTATTTTCTAATGGACCCATTATATTTGTCTTGAGGGTACCTATATTAACTTAAATTGCTACTTAAAAAAAAAAAAAAAAAGAAAAATAGAAGGAGAGATAAAAATCTTCCAGGACAAACAAACACTGAAAGAATTTGTAAACACCAAACCAGCTATACAGGAAATATTGAAAGGGGTCCTCTAAGCAAAGAGAGACCCTAAAAATATTATCAGAAAGGAACAGAGACAATATACAGTAACAATCACCTTACAGGCAATACAATGGCACTAAATTCATATCTCTCAATAGTTACCATGAATGTAAATGGGCTAAATGCCCCAATCAAAAGACACAGGGTTTCAGAATGGATAAAAAAAACAAAATCCATCCATATGCTGCCTACAAGAAACTCATTTTAGACCTAAAGACACCTCCAGATGGAAAGTGAGGTGGTGGAAAACAATTTACCATGCTAATGGACATCAGAAGAAAGCTGGGGTGGCAATCCTTATATCAGATCAATTAGATTTTAAGCCAAAGACTATAATAAGAGATGAGGAAGGACACTATATCATACTCAAAGGGTCTGTCCAACAAGAAGATCTAACAATTTTAAATATCTATGCCCCTAACATGGGAGCAGCCAACTATATAAACCAATTAATAACAAAATCAAAGAAACACATTGACAAGAATACAATAATAGTTGGAGACTTTAACACACCCCTCAATGAAATGGACAGATCATCCAAGCAAAAAATCAACAAGGAAATAAAGGTCTTAAATGACACACTGGACCAGATGAACATCACAGATATATTCAGAACATTCCATCCCAAAACAACAGAATACACATTCTTCTCTAGTGCCCATGGAACATTCTCCAGAATAGATCACACCCTGGGTCATAAATCAGGTCTCAAAAGGTATCAAAAGATTGGGATCATTCCCTGCATATTTTCAGACCATGATACTCTGAAGCTAGAACTCAATCACAAGAGGAAATTTGGAAAGAGCACAAATACATGGAGACTCAACAGCATCCTTCTAAAGAATGAATGGGTCAACCAGGAAATTAAAGAAGAATTGAAAAAAACCATGGAAACAAATGATAATGAAAACACAATGGTCCAAAATCTGTGGGACACAGCAAAGGCAGTCCTGAGAGGAAAATATATAGCGATACAAGCCTATCTCAAGAAACAGGAAAGGTCTCAAATACACAACCTCACCCTCCACCTAAAGGAGCTTGAGAAAGAACAACAAAGAAAGCCTAAACCCAGCAGGAGAAGAGAAATAATAAAGATCAAAGCAGAAATCAATGAAAAAGAAACCAAAAAAACAATAGAACAAGTCAATGAAACTAGGAGCTGGTTCTTTGAAAGAATTAATAAGATTGATAAACCCCTGGCCAGACTTATCCAAAAGAAAAGAGAAAGGACCCAAATAAATAAAATCATGAATGAAAGAGGAGAGATCACAACCAACACCAAAGAAATACAAACAATCATAAGAACATATTATGAACAACTCTATGCCAACAAATTCGACAATCTGGAAGAAATGGATGCTTTCCTAGAGACATATAAACTGCCAAAACTGAACCAGGAAGAAATAGAAAACCTGAATAGGCCCATAACCAGTAAGGAGATTGAAACAGTCATCAAAAATCTCCCAACAAACAAAAGCCCAGGGCCAGATGGCTTCCCAGGGGAATTCTACCAAACATTTAAAGAAGAATTAATTCCTATTCTCCTGAAACTGTTCCAAAAAATAGAAATGGAAGGAAAACTTCCAAACTCATTTTATGAGGCCAGCATCACCTTGATCCCCAAACCAGACAAGGATCCCATCAAAAAAGAGAATTACAGACCAATATCCTTGATGAACATAGATGCGAAAATTCTCACCAAAATACTAGCCAATAGGATCCAACAGTACATTAAAAGGATTATTCACCACGACCAAGTGGGATTTATTCCAGGGCAGCAGGGTTGGTTCAACATCCGCAAATCAATCAATGTGATACAGTACATTAACAAAAGAAAGAACAAGAACCATATGATACTCTCAATAGATGCTGAAAAAGCATTTGACAAAGTGCAACATCCCTTCCTAATCAAAACTCTTCAAAGTGTAGGGATAGAAGGCACATACCTCAATATTATCAAAGCCATCTATGAAAAACCCACGGCAAGTATCATTCTCAATGGAGAAAAACTGAGAGCTTTTCCGTTAAGGTCAGGAACACGGCAGGGATGTCCACTATCACCACTGCTATTCAACATAGTACTAGAAGTCCTAGCCTCAGCAATCAGACAACAAAAAGAAATTAAAGGCATCCAAATCGGCAAAGAAGAAGTCAAACTATCGCTCTTTGCAGATGATATGATACTATATGTGGAAAACCCAAAAGGATCCACTCCAAAACTGCTAGAGCTTGTACAGGAATTCAGTAAAGTGTCAGGATATAAAATCAATGCACAGAAATCAGTTGCATTTCTTTACACCAACAACAAGACAGAAGAAAGAGAAATTAAGGAGTCAATCCCATTTACAATTACACCCAAAACCATAAGATACTTAGGAATAAACCTAACCAAAGAGGCAAAGAATCTATACTCAGAGAACTATAAAGTACTCAAAAGAAATTGAGGAAGACACAAAGAAATGGAAAAATGTTCCATGCTCATGGATTGGAAGAATAAATATTGTGAAAATGTCTATGCTACCTAAAGCTATATACACATTTAATGCAATGCCTATCAAAATCCCATCCAATTTTTTCAAAGAAATGGAACAAATAATCCTAAAATTTATATGGAAGCAGAAAAGACCTCGAATAGCCAAAGGAATATTGAAAAAGAAAGCCAGAGTTGGTGGCATCACATTTCCAGACTTCAAGCTCTACTACAAAGCTGTCATCATCAAGACAGTATGGTACTGGCACAAAAGCAGACACATAGATCAATGGAACAAAATAGAGAGCCCAGAAATAGACCCTCAACTCTATGGTCAACTAATCTTCGACAAAGCAGGAAAGAATATCCAATGGAAAAAAGACAGCCTCTTCAACAAATGGTGTTGGGAAAATTGGACAGCCACATGCAGAAAAATGAAATTGGACCATTTCCTTACACCACACACGAAAATAGACTCAAAATGGATGAAGGATCTCAACGTGAGAAAGGAATCCATCAAAATCCTTGAGGAGAACACAGGCAGCAACCTCTTCGACCTCAGCCACAGCAACTTCTTCCTAGGAACAACGCCAAAGGCAAGGGAAGCAAGGGAAAAAATGAACTATTGGGACTTCATCAAGATCAAAAGCTTTTGCACAGCAAAGGAAACAGTCAACAAAACCAAAAGACAACTGACAGAATGGGAGAAGATATTTGCAAACGACATATCAGATAAAGGGCTAGTATCCAAAATCTATAAAGAGCTTAGCAAACTCAACACCCAAAGAACAAATAATCCAATCAAGAAATGGGCAGAGGACATGAACAGACATTTCTGCAAAGAAGACATCCAGATGGCCAACAGACACATGAAAAAGTGCTCCACATCACTGGGCATCAGGGAAATACAAATCAAAACCACTATGAGATACCACCTCACACCAGTCAGAATGGCTAAAATGAACAAGTCAGGAAATGACAGATGCTGGCGAGGATGTGGAGAAAGGGGAACCCTCCTACACTGTTGGTGGGAATGCAAGCTGGTGCAATCACTCTGGAAAACAGTATGGAGGTTCCTTAAAAAATTGAAAATAGAGCTACCTTATGACCCAGAGATTTCACTACTGGGTATTTACCCTAAAGATACAAATGTAGTGATCCAAAGGGGCACGTGTACCCGAATGTTTATAGCAGCAATGTCCACAATAGCCAAGTTATGGAAAGAACCTAGATGTCCATCAATAGATGAATGGACAAAGAAGAGGTGGTATATATATACAATGGAATACTATGCAGCCATCAAAAGAAATGAAATATTACCATTTGCGACGACATGGATGGAACTAGAATGTATTATGCTTAGGGAAATAAGTCAACTGGAGAAAGACAACTATCACATGATCTCCCTGATATGAGGAAGTGGAGATGCAACGGGGGTGGGGGTTAAGGTGGTAGGAAAAGAAAAAATGAAACAAGATGGGATGGGGAGGGAGACAAACCAAAAGAGACTCTAAATTTCATAAAACAAACTGAGGGGGGTAGAGGGGAGAGGGGTTGGGAGAGGGTGGTGGGGTTACATTATATGTTTAAATAAAAAAAAAAGCTTAAATAAAATAAAAAAATAGAAATAAAAAAATTAAAAAAAAGAATGGTAGATAAAACCACAGGAGTCCAACAGATGTTAAGTGCTCCTGCTTTCCTTAGTTTTTCCTCTGTAACTGATCAATACAAGATGTAACCAAAAGACTGTCCAACAATTAATACTATTTTTGTGTATGGCCATGGAATACAACAGTGCTAGCCCTGGAGACAACTTCTGTGTGCAGGTGTGTTTTAAAGAGTAATGTGTGATCTGCACTCCTCTCCTGGCTGCCCTCCATGATCTCTCTAACTGAAGTCAAAAGAGGACACTTAATATGCGCGTTCTTGGAAACATTTTATTGGCTTTGGACAATTTGTTCAGATGCACTACTCAAGTTATCACTGAGACTTCATTGTCCATCAACTAAGACCTCATATTTGATTCTCATTATTGTTTGACATGTATTAAGTATCTTATGTGGGACAAATATTGTTCCAATAATGTAAAACACGACTGTCAATCAAGAGATAAAAAATTAATTTTGTCTGACTGTGTTAACTTTCTCAAAAATTGTACTTCCTAAGGAAAAATCTCAAAATGATACACAGCACCACCATAATTTGTGTTAACCTTGTTACATTTATTTTTAATTCTAACATTTCATTTGTGTAATTAAGTAAAGGTAAATTCATATTCAGGTAGCTTACTTTCACAAGTGTATCATCAACTCAAGAATGTTAATTTAAAATATGTTTTTGTTTAAAAGTAAAGTGCTATGGTTATCTAGCTAGTGATCACTGAAAGACAAATCTTTTTCTAATAAAGTGATTATCAGAATTGGTCAAGAGGTTTGAATAATTACAAATACAATTATAACTCAATTAAAATGATTTAAATCCTCAAAAACTAATGATTTTAAATGTTGCTATTTAATATGAAGCAAAGAGCCTTAATAATGTTTTTATAACTTGAATTCAAATGACCAGGACAAAATCTATTCTGCACTTAAACGCCACATGTCCTCTGGTAAATCATAATCTCTCCAAACCCCATTTTTTTCAGCTATAAAATAGGGGCAATGATACCTGCCCTACTTACTGCACCAGGGTGTAATGAGGCTCAAATGACACAATGTGTGCAAAAACACAGTTAAATCTTTACACAGTCATTAGTTGCTATTTTTGTTATGCAAATCAGAAGACATCCAGCTTTGGGAAAGCCTTTTAATCAAGAAAAAGTTTTTTCAACTCCCCAAAATGAAAAAAAAAAAAAAAAGCAATTTTAGATGCTATATAGGAGATCTCCTAATTATAACTTATTATATTTTTAATAGCATGTTTAAACCACTTAATACTTCTTTATGTAATATGAAAGGTAGGGGAAAACAAAACAAGCTTTAAAAATACGGTATTGTCAATTTCTAGCAAAGCTTTAATAGACTTGATCATTATAGGTGCAGAGAATATGCCTAAGAATTTTTTAATATGCTACTTGATATGCAAAAATGACACTATGCGAAGCTGCAAAGTTTGTTAGGCATCATTTAGTTTGGAGGCACTGTAAATGGATTTAAAAAAAAAAAAGGAAAATTGAGCAATTCTCCTTGAATACAAAATACTTTAACTTGCAGTTTACAATATTTCAGCCATAGTCTCGTAAGATTTCAGTAGGGCAGTTTTATGCTTTTGAAATTAAACAAATAAAGTTAAACAAAATCTTTCAGTTTTTTTCCAACTTATTTATTTTGTTTGGAAAAAGCCTTCCTATGTAAGCCAATTATTTCCAAACAATGAATTAAGAAGAAATAGCTCGAAAAAAAGAGAATGATTTCCCTACTTTATCAGGTAATAAAATCTATTACCCCTGAAATCATTTCACTTAATTCTCACTTGCTCTCATATCCCCTACTGCATTTTGCTGAGTGAAATTTAATAAATCTCTCAGTCCAGGATTAAATTTTACTGTTTTATGAACTGTTAAATTGCATTGTATGCTTATTAAAGCTGGTGTTCTCTCACTTCTAGACACATTCCCATCTCTACCCTGGGGCACAATTAAACAAACAGCAGAGATTTTGTTTTCACCACTGGAGTGTCTTCCAACAGGGAGCAATACATGAACAGCAAATCATTTAACTATAAACAATGTGCACCTAATAATCTGTATATGCCTTATACTATCCTCTTTAAAATATGATGCATGTAGTTCATAAAATGAATAATAATATTCACATCACAGGCTCTGAATTAGTTAAAACACGATAGTTACTGAAATGCATTGTGATATGTTAAAAACACTTTACATCACTTAAACTTTCATGTAACCTACTGTGGTTTAATTACTTTTCAAACTCATACAAAGTATTTTACTTTTAAGGCCAGGAATGAAGCTAACATTTTTAAGTCAGAGGCCAATTATAAAGGAAATTCTATGAAAGATACAGAATTGAGTGAGTAAGAGACAAATCTTTTAAAGGAAATACATTTGAAAAAGAAAATGCATGAAAATATTATTTTCCATCTGCAGACCATTTGAGTAGACTTTCCAATCTGTACCCAGGAGTATCATAATTCTGTTATAGCAAGGTCTCCACAACAGGCCTTATAAGAAAGGGTCTTAGGAGGTCAGATTGTGAAACAGGAGGGAAGACAGGCTTCATTGTTTAAATCTCGGGTTTTGTGTTTTAGGCAAGCTGCTCATGCCTTCTGAACCTCAGATGAGCTGACCCATGAAATAAAACTAACAACTGTGTTTTCCTCTACTGGATGAAGGGAAATAAGCGAAATTTACTCCCCATTTAAAAATTTAAATGAAATAACGCATGTAGTATGCTTCACTGGACCCATCCACTCAAGAAAAGTTAGCTATAATTACTGTCATTATGTATAATAGAAGAATTGTTTGATTTTTATTTAATGTTTACATTTTAATAATTCTACATTTTCCTGACTGTATATACTTACTATATTATATATTCAAGGAATAACTTTTTTATTTCTCCCATAACACATTAAATACTATATATTTATTGATTTAAGCAGAAAACAGTGGCTTAAACCTCAGTTCCCCAGTTTAAAAATATATTTCTTTTGATAGATAATGTAACATATGTTGATTCAATGTCCACAAAAGCATGAAAACTCAATATGATATCAATAACTGAACAAATATTTTCTATTTTCCTTCCCTGCCAACCCTCTATGTCTCATCAGCTATTTAAGGCAGTTTTGTTGGAAACTTGAACTTCAGCCACTGGAGTTCTTAGCAAGTAATTATTTACAAGATTTTGGAAGATCAAAATTCAATGTGCATATATACAATATATTACATTATATGTAAATATATATTATATACTACATTAATTTTAAACATTATATAGTAATACTATATATCAGAGACATCTTTGCCTTTAAGAAACTTCCATTTTGGGGCACCTGAGTGGCTCAGTGGATTAAGCCACTGCCTTCGACTCGGGTTCCTGGGATTGAGCCCCGTATCGGGCTCTCTGCTCAGGAGGGAGCCTGCTTCCCCTTCTCTCTCTGCCTACTTGTAATCTCTCTCTCTGTCAAATAAATAAATAAAATATTTTTAAAAAATAAAAAAAACAAAAAAAGAACTTCCATTTTGTTTAAGAATTATGAGAATTAATTATTAGTAAGTGCAATAGCAAAAAATTAATGTCAGTTGGTTGACTAAGCTTCATGAAAATCAGATAAACTCATGAACAGTGGCTGTCAGACAAGTTCACTCTGTATTTTAAATTAATGCTATGACTAAGCCTTATTGCCTTACAAACTCTAGTACTCTGGTATTTTCAACTAACTCAGAATTGAAAAGAAAGAAAGCTCTTAAAATTCAAACGTTGGCCAACTAAAGAAATTGTTTTCCAAGAGGTCTGAGTATTTATTTTCATACCAAGCCCTCCTAAACCTGTCCTTTATTAAGAGTCTGTGACAACCTTCCAAATAAGGATTAGAGCAGCCTCTGAGATTCATGATTGCCATGAAGCCTTTGCTTAGGCGAGAACATATCTTTTAAGCAGTACAGAATAAAATGTTTAAATTTTATAAATGTAGCTATTTATAAATGTACATTACTGTGGGAAGAGGAAATTTATTTTCCTAAGAAAAATTATCATCCATGTTTCTTTTAGAACAGTGGTGGGAAGGCCATACAGCAATCTTAGTTCTCCCATGATTCTTATTGCTCTTTTTTGTTCCTGCCTGTGTTTGGTCTTGACTCTAATTTGTTTTCTAAATATCCCAGTGCCTCCCTCCATTTAATTAATTTCCTAACTACTCCCTTAGGGAAACTTACCTCTTCTGCTAGTCTTGTCTAAACGGTGCAGCAATGGTACTAACAAGGAATGGCATCGCAGTGGCCTCAGATGTTATTAAGGAACACAAAACCTGAAGGGAGGGAGCTTTACATCTCGTATAAAAGTCCTCTAGTATAAAACCTTTCAAATAAAGTGCCTACAGGTCCTCTCTTTACAGAAAGTATTCCATATAAACACCTTTCCCCAAGTGTTAAAATCTTTGTGTTCAACAACTAATTGAAAAAACACAATTTCA
>RCUC01162047.1:0-55314 GCA_003697995.1 Taxidea taxus jeffersonii
AAAAAAAAAAAAAAAGAGATGTGTGAAAAGCAGACTTGTCCTCAGGGAATTTACTGTCTACTGGTAGAGTAATATTGTTATACAAATGAATGCAAGCAAAAGCAAGACCTAAGTAGGTCCCCACTGCAACCCTGTTCATTCATGTCTAGTGTATTTCCCTCCATCAGTTTCTAATAGTTATAGATTCTGGGTAAAAATCAGTCCTTCATTTACACTTGTATTTACATACCAATTCACTCTTGACATTTCCATGCTGGCATAAATATACTTATTATACATTTATCCTGTCTTAAAATATACTCTAATACAGATAACTCTAAAGGTGAGAACATGCCACATGTTCGTCATTTTGGAGCTGTCAAGTGGGCAATAAAAGGTTTATCAAGGGCAATGATCACAGATTACCCATCTTTGAAATATTTCTTATGTCAAGGCATTAGTACTACTTGGATCTTTTCCTATTGATGATAGCTCTTAATTTTATGAGTGTATCAGGGTTTGGCTTCAGGATAAAAGAAATTACTGTGTTTGTTTCCATTTCCTATTATGAATCAAAATGTCTTTATTGGGGCACCTGGGTGGCTCAGTGGGTTAAAGCCTCTGCCTTTGGCTCAGGTCATGATCCCAGGGTCCTGGGATTGAGCCCGGAATCGGGTTCTCTGCCCAGCAGGGAGCCCGCTTCCTTCTCTCTCTCTGCCTGCCTCTCTGCCTACTTGTGATCTCTGTCTGTCAAATAAATAAATAAATAAATCTTTTAAAAAATTGTTTTTATTATTAGTGTCATGGTTATGTGAACTTACGATCTATGATTAAGTTCCCTTATTCTCCCTGCCCCCCCGCCCCTGGTGTTCTTGACTTCTCTTTGTGGGCTCCTAATACAAAGAATAAGGATGGATTTTCTCTTCTGATGCTTCTATGGCATTTTATTTTATTTTTAAAGATTTTGTTTATTTATTTGGCACAGAGAGAGATCACAAGTAGGCAGAGAGACAGGCAGGGGCGGGGGAGAAGTAGGCCCGATGTGGTGCTTGATCCCAGGACCCTGAGATCATGACCTGAGCTGAAGGCAGAGGCTTTAACCCACTGAGCCACCCAGGTGCCCCTTCTATGGCATTTTAAGTCATTAAATATTCTTATTTATGTTTTACCTGTATTTTCATTTCAAATGGAAAAGAGATAAAAAAAAAAAAAAACACCATTGGTATTTTCTTTGGTTTTATACCGTAGTAGAGAATCAGTTTCTTAACCTGTTTACATCATTTACCACTCTTCCTTGCCACTGATTCTAAGATCCATCATGACTTAATTGTTGAAAAATAATGCAACAAGCATGGTACAATGATAAAGAAAGGTTACTTACTGTATACCCCTGAGAGGAAAAGGGCTCCTCTTGTATCTTCTGGGTTTGGTCAGGATGAGCAGTTGAGGCTACAGCTGGGTCCACTTTAGCCCCAGGGGAGGAGAGCCTGAGCAAACCCTTCCTTCAGCGTGCGTGTGTCATAGAGCACTGGGATGAAGAACGTTTCAAGATCTGTGGCCCTGGACATTGAATGGGTGGTGGTGCTCTGGGCAGGAGTTAGGAAGACAGAGGAAAGAGTGGTGCTGGGGACATCCTGAGGGGTTTTTCTTTATACATGTTGAGTTTAAGGTATAGAGAGGATATACTGAAGGTCATGTTCAGCAGGAAGTTGAATGTCAGAGGAGAGATGGAGATTAAAGACTCATGTCATCTTCGTAGTTAAAAGGTGGGATGAATATGATAAGCAGACAAGATGGTGGAGAAGGAGATGTCTGAAGGGCTGAGGAAAGACCTCCTAAAAGGCTGACCTTCAGGAGCTGTAAGTAGAAGAGAATTCCCGCCTGCCGCACTGGGGCTAGGTAGAATTGTTTGAGAACAGAAGCACAGTCTCTGATTCCAAGGGAGGGATGGCTTTCCAAAGGAGAAGAATAGTGAATTATGCTAAATACTACAGAAAGGTGTGTAGGAGCAAGAGGAAGGGACTAAGCATTTGTTAATTAGGCATCACAGTTGTCCCCAGGAAGGACAGTTTTAGTAAAGAAGTAGAAAAAGGGGTGCCTGGGTGGCTTAGTGGGTTAAGGCCTCTGCCTTCGTCTCAGGTCATGGTCTCAGGGTCCTGGGATCGAGCCCCACATTGGGCTCTCTGCTCAGCAGGGAGCCTGCTTCTCCCCTCCTCTCTGCCTGCCTCTCTGCCTACTTGTGATCTCTGTCTGTCAATAAATAAATAAATAAATAAATAAATAAATAAAATCTTAAAAAAAAAAAGTAGAAAAAAACAGCAGCAACAATAACCAGAGTATCAATGCATTAAATGAAAGTATAATGTATAAAAGAGAAGACAGGCAGGAAAAATTAGTGGAAGGAAATATAAACTAGCTTTTTGAAATATTTGGTGGTTAAAAAGCCATGGAGCTCTAATTGCTGATAGCAGCAGCATCAAGGGGAGCTGCTGTCCTAGTTCCATCCAGTAATGGCCTACGAGAATTTTTTTACTGGCATTATGAGCTAGTAGAGTGTGCATCAATCGGTTGATTATTTTTTTTTATTTATTTTATTGCGTTAAATTAGCCAACATTAGTACATCATTAATTCTTGATGTAGTATTCAATGATTCATTGGTTGTATGTAACACCCAGTGCCCATCAGATCACGTGCCCTCGTTAATGCCCAATCAGTTGATTTATTATCCTTTTTTAGTGCTTCAGTTGTCCCATCTGTGGCTAATAGAGTTCCTTCGTGTGACTTCTGTGTCATTTTGACATACATCATTCATCCTTAATGCCTCCTTGAACATGTCCCAACCTTGTATTATAAATTTTCTGCCCCAGAGGTGGAACCAACAATTCCTATAAGGAGGGTTTATTTGTTTCAGAGAAATTGATATTTAGAACTCAATCTTGGCACTTGGTGTGTTCACTATTTTTGAGCTCCCATTACCTGTTGGCATTTCAATTGATAAAATTAAGATTGAAGCACCTTTGAAACTATATGTATATTCATATACCCCTTGTATCTGAAAGTAATCATTATATATAATATTCTACATATTGCTTTGGAAGTTTCAACATGTATGTGTATAAAGAGCTTCCTTATTCCTTTTCATGACTATCTTCTATTCCATTGTGTGGAATCCCCTACAGATGGACATGTAAGTTCTTTCCAGTCTTATGCAATAAACAACAACAAAAAGCCACAATAGATAACTTTGTGGTTAAGTCATTTTGTACTTTTTGTAATCTGTCTTTGTGATAGATTCCTAGAAGTGGGATTATTGGGTCAAAAGATACATGCATACACATCCCTGGTCATCAAAGAAATGCAAATCAAAACTGTAATTCAATGTCACCTCCCACCTGTCAGAATGGCTAAAATCAACAACACAAGAAATAAGTGTTGGTGAGCATGTCGAGAAAGGGGAACACTTGTGCACTGTTGGTGGGAAAGCAAATTGGCATAGCCATTGTGGACAAAGCATGAAGATTCCTCAAAGAATTAAAAATAGAACTACCCTACATTCCAGGTAATTACTACTGGGTAATTACCCCCAAAGTACAAAAACACTGTATCAAAGGGGCACATGTACCCCTATGTTTATTACAGCATTATTTACAATAGCCAAACTGGAAGCAGTACAAGTGTCCATCAACAGATGAGTGGATAGAAAAGATGTGGTATATATCTACATACAGTGGAATATTATTCAGCCTTAAAAAAGAATGAGATCTTGCCATTTGCAACAATGTAGATAGAGCTAGAATGTATAATGCCAAGCAAAATAAGTCAGTCAGAGAAAGATGAATACCGTATGATCTCATTCATGTGAAATTTAAGAAACAAACCAAATGAGCAAAGGGAAAAAGAGAGAGAGAGACAAATCAGACAGACACTTCATTATAGAGAACAACAAAATTGTTATCAGGGGTGCTGGGTGAGGGATGGAGGAAACTGGGGATGGGATTTAAAGAGTACACTTACTGTGATGAAATAAAATAAAATAAATGGTCGAAAAATACATGCATACACAATTTTGCTAGATATTGGAAAATTTATTTACTACTCGTGACACAGGGTGTCATTGTGTTTTTCCACCACCCATGTATAAGAGGGCTTGTTTTTCCACAGCTTCTCCAATAGAATATGTCATCAAACTTTTGGATTTTTGCCAATTTTATAGGCAAGAAGTATCCCAGGATGGTTTTAAGTACACTTCCTTTTATTTTTGGATGAAATCAAACATATTTATGTATGAAGGCTGCTTTCATTTATGCTTTGGTGATTGTATATTCATATTTTTATCAATTTTTGTACCAGCTTGTCTTTTTCTGTTCCTTGATTTTTTAGGAACTGTATGTATGTTAGAGATAGATGAGCTTTTCTTTTCTCAGTATAGGTTGCCAATATCTTTTCTCAGTTTCTCATTTACATTTCAACTGTTTTTGGAGGATTTTGCTGTATAAAATGCTTTTGTAAGTTAAGTTTGATACAAAAATATATTAATTTTTGCATTATTGGAATGAATTCCCTACCCCCAAGTTATAATTATATTCACTTCTGTTGCTTTTAGTACTTTTTACTCTTATGTCTTGGGTCTGTCCATTTGGACTTTATCTTGATATACAGTGTGAAATAAAGATTGATTTTTTATATTTTTCCAGATGGCTTTTCAGTATTGCCAGCACCATTTATGAGAAAATTATTTTCTCAAGTGATTTGAGATGCATCCTTAATTACATGCATGGTTTCTTCATAAACTTAAGTCCTTTTATGAAATTTTACATCTCTTCTAAGTTTTATCAATTTATGATTCATTATCACATATCTTTAATTATGTCAGCTCCAAATTGTTTTTTTTTTTAATTTTACTTATTTATTTGACAGGCAGAGATCACAAGTAGGCAGAGAGGCAGGCAGAGAGAGAGGAGGAAGCAGGCTCCCCGCTGAGCAGAGAGCCCCATGCGGGACTCGATCCCAGGACCCTGGGATCATGGCCTGAGCCGAAAGCAGAGGCTTTAACCACTGAGCCACCCAGGCGCCCTTAAATTGATTTTTTTAAAAAAATTATTTATTTTTAAATCAGAGAAAGAGTGAGCACAAGTGGGGGGAGTGGCAGGCAGAAGGAGAAGCAGGCTCCCGGCTGAGCAAGGAGCCCAGTGTGGTTCTCAATCCCATGACCCTAGGATCATGACCTCAGTGGAAGGCAGCCACTTAACTGGCTGAACCACCCAGGCTTCCCTAAATTGGGTTTTAATTCTGGTCAGGTTCTATCTCTAATGCTGCCTGCTGACTTCTCAGGGGTTTACAGGTGATGCTTCCTGATTTCTTTTTACAGATGATCTTTAGTATTAACTTGTTTAACTCTATGATAAAACTTGTTGATAATGTTAAGATCCTGTTACATATAAATTGGCTTAGGAAGTATTAATGTCTTTATGAGGTTGAATCTTCCCATTTAAGAATAAGGTGTGCCTCTTCGTTTGTTCAGATTATTTTCATGTGTCTTTCAGAAGTGTTTTAAAGTATCCTTATATATATTTTCCATATATTTTTAAGATTATATCTAGCTATTATATATATATGTATATATATATATAATGTTAATGTAATAAATATACATATTGTTAACACATAAGTAGCTAATTGATAGTTACATATTATTTTTTACACTACTACTTTACTGAATTCACTTATCGTTTAGAGTAGTTGCATTAATTTCCATGGGCCTTCATAATATATAATCATATCATCTGCAAATAGATTGTTTTACCTCTTTCTTTCTATACCTAAGAAATGAAGTGTTTTTTTCTTATCTAGTTGTATTGAATAATAACTCTAATACCTCATAAAAATACTGGCAAAGTAAAAATCATTTCCTTGTTCCTATACATTCATATTACACAAGTTTCTATTATTTAAAAAATATTTTATTTATTTCTTAATGAGAGACTGAGAGAGAGAGAGAGGGAGGCAGAGACAAAGGGAGAAGCAGGTTCCCCACAGAGCAGGGACCCTGATGAGGAACTTGATCCGAGAACTCTGGGATCATGACCAGAGCTGAAGGCAGACTCCTAACCAACTGAGCCACCCAGGTGTCCTGATAAGAGTTTGTATGGATTTCTGTGTTATTTGGTGTTTTTATTAGGAATGAAGGTTATTGTTTTTGCATTAAAATTCTTAAGAAAGTTTGGTATGAAATTTTTTCTTTTGGTAGTCTTTACAAGTTTTTGTTGTCAATGTTACACATGCCCCACAAAAGGAGTCTGGAAGTTTTCTTTTCTATGCTCTGAAAAGTTTAAGTAACATTGGGATTATTTGATCTTTAAATCTTCAAATTTTGGTAGAATTATCTTTCAAAACCTTCTGGACCTGGTGGTTCTCTCAGAGAAGAATTCTCTGGGAATTTTAATTCTTCTGTAGTAATTAGTGTCTTTAGACTTTTCATCTCTTCTGGAGTCAATTTTACTGTATAAAATCTGATAAAGTTATTTTTTCTAGATTTTCAAATTTATTGCATTAAATTGCATAAAAGTTTCTGATGATTGTTAAAAATTTTCTTCTGGCTTGATGGTTCCTTCTACTTTGTAATTTATTTTGTGTATTTATCCTTCTTTTAGAAACCTAAGGTCAGCTAGTGGTTTCTGAATTTCATCAATTCTTTTCCCCAAAAGACTAGCTTAAATCTTTTTTATTAGTTCTACTGGTTTTCTACTTTCTGACTCATCATTATATTTTTGCTTTGTTAAGTCCTTCCTTTTGCTTTCATTCAGTTGACTTTGTAGTTCTTTCTCTAGCTTTTAAAATTGATTTTAAAATCATTTATTTTTGTATCATAATATAGGCAGCTAATACAAAGAGTTTTCTCAAAAGTCTTCCTTTGTTATGTCCCATAGATTCTGATGTATCTTGCTTTTATTGTCCTTAGAATATCCTTATCTATCTACCCTATTTAACTATATTCAGCAATTTCATATTTTATTTTCCCTTTTATTCAAGAATTATTTAATAAATGGTTTAATTTCCAGGGTATTTTTTGTTTTTTATTCTGTTTTGTTTGTTATTAATAAACTGTTTGTTTTTGTTTTTGTTTTTGCTTTGGGATCAAAGAATACTGCTTATATTATTTCAGTTATTTTGGAACTTATTAAGGTTTTCTTTGTAAACTAATGTAAGTTCAGTTTTTCTAAATGTTCTATATATACTTGTTATGAAAGTTTATGTATTCTTATTAAGGTAGAAGGTAAAGTATCTGCTTATGTTTATTTATCTTTATATATTCTGTAATTTCTGCTTAATGGAAATCTATGACATGTTATCTAATGCATACATGCTTATATTTGCTTTAGCTCTATTGCACATTATAGATTTTTGTATTGCAAATTTTTTTTATTCACTTTAACTTTTCTCTGGATTGAATTTTACCATCTAATATCAAGATCACAACCTCTGGTTTCTTTTTATTTTCATTTACTATATTTTTCTCATTCTCTATTTTTCATATCTGAATACCTTTGCTTTAAGTCTCTATTTTATATAGTGTAGAATTGGATTTTACTTTACTAGCTAATCTGGGAATATTTTTTAATAGGTGAGCAAAGCCAACTTATATTTCTTGATACAAACTTATGTTTGATTCAAATTCTGTTATTTTGTATTTCCCACATATTAAATGGTCTCTTCACTGTTTTCATTTGTCCATTTTCTTTTATTGTTAGGTCTTTTGTATTTTTGTTTTGGTTGTTAGATTTATATATATTTATTCAGTTCTTCCTTTAGAAACCGTGTATTTCCTACCATGAGTAGTAGTAAAGTTAGCTGGAAACTTAACATCCTCAACCACCCTGGAATTTTAGCCACTAGGGTTATTTTTGTGTTAGACTTTGCAGTGTTAAGTGTACTTAAGCTTCTACTACTTGAATTATTGGAGACAAATATTATCAATTTATTCAGTCAATACCTATGAAGTAATCATTAGCTAATAATTTCTATGACTCTTCCATTCCTGTCTTATTTTTATCACTTGTATTTTTATACATCATTAAAGCTTGTAGTACTTAGATGTTCTTTTTTTATAGCACCTAACTCCAATTTTCAGTGTTCACATTATCTTTAACATATTTAATGTCTACCCTCAGACCACATGTTGATGATTTTCTAAAATTTGGGTTTTGTTTTTTTTTTTTTTTTTGGTTGTCTGGAGCTTCATTTATCAGGAAAGTTTTGCGAGGATGATATTTTTAGTTTTATAATGTTTATAATTGTTTTTCTGTGTCCTTTATGTGGAAACATTGGCTATATACAAAGTCTTTGGCTCCCATTTTTTCCTCAGGTATTTGTAAATGATTGCTCATTGTTTTCTAGTATGAAATACTGCCGGCAGGAAGTTGGTTGGTAGTCTGATTTTCTTTTCCTTATTAGTAATTAGGACTCTGTCTGAATGCTATAAGGTTTTTGTTTTTGTTTTCGTTTTTGTTTTTCTCCATAGACTTAAATATTAGTAATCTTATTAAGCTGTGTCTCTTTGCTGACCATTTTAGGTCAGTTCTCCCCACACACAGAGGATACCCTTTACCTGTGCTTTATTTTTATGACTTTCTTTTAAATCCTTTTATTCCTTTTCTTTACTCTTTACCTTTGCATCGTTTGTCCCCTACCCCAGGTTGTCCGTAGAGCCTATTTGCTGGTATGTCCTGTCTGCTTCTGAATGTTTTTGCTTGGTTTTCAGGTTTATTTTGAAAATGTCTCAGTTCTTGTTTTATTTGTTTCTGTTGCCTGACCATATCGTTTCTGCATTTTCTGTTGCCAATATGTGCCACTATTCAGAGATTTTATCATATTCCTCAGTATTTTCAATTCTGAAATAGGCTATAGATTTCATTTACTTTGTGGAAGGCGGTACCACAGAGAGTGGAACTGTCAAAGCAGAGCCCACTGAATCACAGATCTCACCCCCGGCACCGGTTTTGACTAACAACCAGCAAAGGATACAAGCTAAAGATGGGCCATGCTACTCCCTTTCTGTATCTTGTTAGTATTTCTGTAGATAAAAAGTCTATGAGATTAGCTTCCATTCTTTAGCAGCTGTATCCCATAAAATAAAAAATTCCAGGTTTCTGCTTATTTATTTATTTATTTATTTTGCCATGGGCAATTTAGACACTAGCCTTGATATATCTGGTTTAAAACTCTGTTAGATGACAGCTTGCCTTGTTATATTTCTGATATTCAATTCCAGCAGAATGTTTATAAGATCCAATTATACAAAACCAAATCTGTTTTTTAACACCAGCGACAAATACAAAATTAATATACATACACAACATATTATACATATATGTAATTAAATAGTACATAGATTTGTAATTAAATGTATATTTAGATATACTTTAATTTATAAATAATATACACTTTCTTATGTAATAACATAAAACTATAATGTAACTTGTAATAAATTTTTTTAAAGATTTTATTTATTTGAGAGAGAAAGAGAGCACGAGTGGGGGAGGACTGGAGGAGGAGGGAGAGGGAGAGAGAGAATATCTCAAAGCAGTCTCCACATTCAGTGGAGCCTAACATGAGCTTGATCTCACCACCCCAAAATCATGACCTTGTCTGAAACCCAAGAGTCTGATTCTCAACTGACTGGGCCACCAGGTGCTCCTTTTGGAAAAAATTTAATAAAGAAATGGAAGGAGTTCTGTAGGGACAATTAGGCACCTCTATTGAAAGCCATTAAGAATATAGAGCATTAAAAAGAAAGCTATGCCATGTTTATGTCTAAGAAGTTTTACTGAAAAATGTATCAATTCTGCACAAATCTATCTATAAATTCAGTGTATTTCCAAGCAAAATTCTTGGTTTCTTTTCAAACTTATGTGGTAGAAGTCAAAGACCAAATAAAGTCTAAATGCTTCTGAAGGCTGAAATTAAAATGGGGAAGTTGGGTAAAAAACCATAATTAAGTTATAAAGTCATAAAGCTATTATAATTAAGACAATGTGGCATGGCATAGAAATGAGCACATTGACTAATAGAAAATGGAGTTCAGAAACTGACATTTGGGAACAATTGACCTGTGGTAGAAGAAACATGGAGATTTGGAAGGAAAAGAGGAGCCATTACATTAATTGTCCTGGGACACCTGGTTATCTATGTAGAAAAATCAATCAATCAATTGGATCCTAATTCATAACATGTGAAAAAATTAATTCCAGTTGAAGGAAGGACTTAATTGAGAGGCAAAGCTAGAATCTTTATAAGACAATGTAAGAAAAAGTCTATCATGGGGTTAGGCATTATGTCTGAAAACCAAGACAAAAAGTACGAGCTGTAGAAGAAATATCGATAAAGTGGCTCTCTCTGTAACAAACACATTTTATGAAGAAAATAACAAGGAAGTAGGTTGTAGACAAATGAGTATTCATTTTCTGTTACTCTTTACAAAACACATGTGTTGTTAAAATCCCTTTGTTTGGATCAAATACGACACTGACAATATCAGGAAAGAGAGAACAACCTGGACAGCCTCAGCCATCTTCCCTTGGCGTCCACCGTCAGCTAAGTCAGGAACCGGCACCACTTTAAGTTCTCTGAAATGTGAAATGGAAATACTTCTGGAGGGTCCTCACAGATGCATTTAGAGATTGTATGTTCAGGAAAATGGAATTGAAATGTTTTAGTAAGAGTCATGGGTCCAATCCTTGAAATAGATGTTGGTCGAGTTTTCTATAGTATGTAATTACAACACAATAAGACTCAAAAGCATTTCAATAAAGTGTGGGTGGAAGAGAAGCAGCCTACTTCAAGGGGTTCATTAGCTTTCTGCAGACTCGAGCTCTCCAGGCCCTTGGGAGGAACCCTGTTTACCTTGGTTCAGAATCAATTTTAACCATCACTGAGGCCCGGAGGGGTCACAGTGCAGCACGAAGTCCTTGGGAATATACCGGGTAGGGTAAGAAAGGAGAAAAATGTTTTCCTAAAAGCCCAGGAATGGGCTCAAGCTTTGTTTACCAGTTGTTTCCAGAACAATAGGTTATAGTGCCAACCACTGATGAAATGATAGGATTATACTCCAATCCCTACTTTAGTTTCTTAAAGAAGTTCCTGGTAATGTAGAGTAATGGCATTGGCCCAGTTTTGTGTTATTCTGTTAGACTAAAGGTATAATTTCTACATGTACTGCGGCCTGCAGCTTTGGAAATGTTTAATAAGGGGAGAGAGAGAAAATGAAAGAGAGGGAGATAGCATGAAAACAAATGAACAACAAAACAAAGGCCAGAATGTCGCCCTTTATGGTAAAGATAATGAGAGAGACCACATTTACCCATAAAGGACACATAGATCATCTGATTTCTTTCCTGAAGGTGCCAGGACACGTGACTCTGCTTGTATCACCTGGCCTTTAAGATCACATAGATGATGTTGTTGTTAATGAGACTCTGTGAAGTTTTCTTAAATTTTTGTGTCATTTTCTAATAAGCATTCATGAACTATTACCTTTCCCTCTCTTAGACTGCCTTGCTTTAAAAAATGCCATAGAGTCAGCCCTTCTAGAAAATAAGGCTAGATTTTCAGGGCGATGATAATTCTACAGTATGTGTCATCCTCGTGGTTTACAATGTGCTCTCCTACACATTCTCTCATTTATCCTTAGAACAGCTCTGGAGGATATTAAGATGACATTATAAGGTTCATCTTTCGTCTGGGAAAATGTAATTTATAGCTGTTAAGGAATCTGCTTATAATCGCAAGGCCGGTCAGTGAAGGAATCAAGACACTTCATTTCAATTTCAGGGCTTTTTCACTGCACTGTGAATATGTGGTATTGATTGTTAATATCAACATTTTCCTAGACATTAGGAATATAGAGAAAAATAAGATACAAGCCTATCCTCTGAGTGTTTATTGTCTACTGAGGGGAAAAGGACAGTTACATGAATATGTAAGGCTTAATGTGTCAATAAAAAGTAGACAAGTACCAAATGAGGGGGAGAGGCAGTAAGTGTGTCTGTGGGTATGTCCATAGTCCAGGCCTAATCTCAGGAAAAGGGGCACGGGGCGGGGGGGTAGATGGCAAGGCACAAGGGTTATTTCCTGTGGGCAAATGAATGGTTCGGTCTCAGGGCACAGGAAGAAGGCAGAAGTTGTATGCCATCTTCCGTCTGTGGATCTGGTACTGAACTTCCAAGTCTTAGTCCCAGGATCAGCTCCTTGCACTCGATCACTGAACATACTTTGGAACCTGTTGAGAAGACAGTCATAGGAATCTTCAAAGTCTTAGCACAGCAGTAGCTTGGCGATCAACCAGGGCATGGTTCTCCACTCTCATGTTCAGATACATAAATATGTGTGTGAGGAGGGTCCCCAAGAGGCCTTTTAGGAGGGTTGAGCATGGGAGGAAAGACACATGAATGTGAGCCCAGCTGGAGAGGGGATGGTTGTGGAGGGGGTATTCTGTGAATATCTTAGGGCCCAGGCTCTGGGACCAGACTGCAGATTGGCTATCAATGACCTGTGACTTGGGGCAGTCATTTAACTTCTCTGTGCTTCGATTTCCTTTTCTGTAATCAGAGTATCTTTTTCATGGAGCTTGATGAGAATTCAGTGAGTAGATGTCAAGTGCTTGGACCATGCTTATCAGCTCTCAATAAGAAGAGAATAAATGTTAGCTTTTATTACTGTGATTCTGTCGTCATTGTTAGGCTTGGTAGTGGAGCTATATTGCATCATGGTCTAATCTATGGGATTTTGTTTGTACTAAGATAAGAGTAACAGCACTTTCAGAAGTTTTGGGCACTGGGTGGCTCAATCAGTTAAGCATCTGCCTTCAGCTCAGGTCATGATCCCAGGGTCATGGGTTCGAGTCCCACATCAGGCTCCCTGATCAGTGGGGAGTCTGCTTCTCCCTCTCTCCTTCACCCTGCTCGTGTTCTCTCTTGCTCTTTCTCTCTCAAGTAAATAAATAAAATCTTTTTTTTTTTTTTTTTAAGGAAGTTTGGTCACCAAAAGTGGAGCGAGGTAATTCAAGAGAATGAGTAAATAAATACTTTTACCTTTTTGTAGATACTAGTAAATCTATAAATCTTGAATCTGTGAGGTATGATTTTGGAGACTTACCTCCTTTGCACTCACAGAGTCACTGAATCATTATTTAAGGACTGAAATAGCTTTTGAGGCTTAGAGTGGTGCTCTTCAAACTGTCTTCTGTGGGTCTTTCCAAGGAGATAACCAAGGGGCAGCCTTGAAGGAAGGAAGGAAGGATTGGGTCTGTAGGACATGCTCACAGTTCTTCCAAAGCAGGTGCACTTTATTCTGTTTTATAATTGGAGTGTCACATATTTTATTTAATAAGGACACCTCTTTGAAAAAATGGTTTGAATACTATTGATGTGGTCCAGCCTCCTTGTTTACAGATGAGGAAATGGGCTCCAGAAAGGTTAAGGGATTTGCCCAATGTTGCACAGTCATTTATTGGTGGGGGCAGGGGGTACAAAAACACAAGTACTTTTCCTGGCACCGTACTCTTTACTAGTTACGTGATACTACCTGTTACTACAGAGTACAAGATGACTACATTTTTCAGGTTTAAGGAAAATTTAAAAATACACTTCTCTGAGCACCTCAATGTGAGAGCTACAAGAAACGATTGCCAATAACTTGGCAGACACATTCCACTCCCCCCACCACATTGGAAACAGCTTTCAGTATCACTTGCCCTTCTTCAAATAGATATGTTTGTTTTACGTCCAAATTTTTATCTGATTAAAACTTAGATTTGGAAGCATTACATGAAGTTATTGGAAAACAGAAATTACATGGTGAACTCAAGGGGAGGATTGTCGATAATAAAAGAAAAGATAGGGGCACCTGGGTGGCTCAGTGGGTTGGGCCTCTGCCTTCGGCTCGGGTCATAATATCGGGGTCCTGGGATCGAGCCCAGCATTGGGCTCTTTGCTCCGCAGGGAGCCTGCTTCCCCCCCTCTCTCTGCCTGCCTCTCTGCCCGCTTGTAATCTCTGTCTCTGACAAATAAATAAATAAAATCTTAAAAAAAAAAAGAAAAGACAGAAAAGATGAAGGAAACAAAAGAACTCCAAAAGAACGGTAAATGTTAAAGAATGATATTCAGTGAGACGGATTGTTTCAAACGTGAGCTAAGAAGTCCTGGTAGTCTCTTTTGACTTTGTTCATGGGCCCACTCTGTGAACTGGCTTCGAGGGGAAGCCTGTCTTAATGGTTGCAGTTCTGATTTCAGTATGAAAAACCTGAGATTCTAAGAGGAAGATAGTGCTCACGTCATGTCTGATTATATTTTTTTAATTCAAGTTTCTTGGATTGCTTGGCAAAATGGTTTGCATTTGTTGGTCTTCCTGATTGGATTTCAAAGCCAGAACGGTTTTTCCTCACCTTAAAACCAACCATTAAAATAACTGCCTTATTCTATTTTATATCCAAGTGAAAAACAAGAAACATTTCTCTTCTAAAAATGGAGTCTGGATTGCCTCAAAACATCCTGTTCTCAGGCCTGGGTTCCATGCTACCTCCTCAAGGACAAGCTAGCAAAGTAGAGGATTCCAGAGGTGGCTCTCTACCAATTCACCTGCAGGTTCCCAGTTTTAACTCCACAAAAAGCACTTGTCACAATCGGAGATGATCTTATCTGCATTTATTTGTGTGTTATCTGCCTCTACCACTTGAGTGGAAGCTTCAGGAAAGTAGGAGCTTTGACTAACTTGCAAAGTGCTTGGCATTGAATAAGAGCTTGATAAATCCCAATTGAATGAGTAGCTAGGATCCCTGTGAGAATTTTGGGTCATTCATTTAGTCATTAGAATTCTAACACTCTGTATTGGATATGTGTCATTTGTCTTAAAGGATGGTGAACGGATTAAGGTTTTATGTTAAAAAAAAAAGAAAAGCACTGAGTTTTTATTTTTATAGGCCCTTCAAATGGCCATGGCTGATTGTGTTATATCTTGTTCGATTTTTGTGGGTGTAAGAACTTTTGCAGCTGGGATGGCCAGGTTAAGAAATGTGAATTTTATTTTCTTCCTGCTATAGAGACTTGGGGGAATATCCCCCGCTGTGAGTCTCATCTTTGGAAAACACACATCTTGGCCACCCTTTTCTTAAAATTCCTTCAGGAATTCTCATGAAAGTGCCATGGCCTCTCTTGGCCTGAGGTAAAGACCACCTTGCTGATCAAAGCCGAGGCCCTATTTTTATGTCTACTTCTACAGTCTCATCCAGGACTACTTGTGTCTGGGACCACTGAGTTCCAGGGTTTGAGGATGTTGACCTGCTCTTGGTTTCTCAAACTCATCAAGCATTTTCTTGCTTCCAAAACCTGCACACAAGTCTCTCTCCTCAGTACACACACTCTTGTCAGTTCTTACCCCATGTAACTGCTTGTTCTCCAGGCTCCAGATTAAATGCCGCCTCCTCTCTGACATAGTTCCCCAGTTACACTCTCTCATCTGAATCCATACTCTTATTTCTTGGCATTTATCACAATTAATAGTTTTATTTTATTTTAGAGTGTGTGTGTGTGTGTGTGTGTGTGTGTGTGTGTGTGTGTGTGTTTACTGTCTACCTTACCAAGCCGTGTACGGCAGGAGGGCAATGTTCTGCTCATTGCTATACCCTCAACACCTCCCTCTGTGCCTCTAACAGGAGATTGTGACTCATTGAATATTTACTGAATGTATAAAGGAATACATGAGTGAAACTGATCTTTGAGGTTTTAGTGTCTAGCACACAGTCTGACATATATATAATGGACTCAAAAAATAGCGCACTACTATAATTGGGTTAATAAAGACATGAGGTGTTAATCTTATCTTCTTTATGGAGAAACAACCAATGGCTTATCCAAAGCAGAAACACTGTTCTCACATCCAAGCTTAGCACTCTCTCTGTTCATTGGGTTGCCTTCACTCCCATTAACAGAATCTGCTCCTCGAAGTACAGTGGAGAACAACTACCTAATTGCCTTGCTTGTATAGTTCCAGAACATCCAAAAGAAAAGTGAATAAGTGAGGTACTCTTCTTTATGTTATACATACCTGATGTAGGTATCTTAAAAGACTGATCGAATCTATTTTCAGCTAGATATTTCAGTAAACACAACCATTAGAGAATTTTTTTTCTGGGGACCTCCTTTAGCTCTTAAACCATACACCCTGAACAAACAAACTCAAGTGGGTCATTATCTATAAAAGTAAAGAATTCATCTTCCTTTGGCAAACCATTCAAACCCAGAAGTGTGTTTTACATGTTCTGACAGACACATCCGTGATAACCGACCCTAACCTCCTTTCTTGCCACTTTAGCATCCAAAAGGGTATGAGAGGAGTACAAGTTAAGGCTTGTTCTATTCAATAGAAGTATCTCTTGGCTTAGAAACTCTTTTGACTATCGTCCTCCTGATGTGAGAAAAGTAAATAGCAAAGAGTTGCCTAGAGTCTTACTCCTGTATGACAGATAGCTTAATCAAGGTAAGTGGACATTAGATGACTAAGTGTTGGAAGCTAATATCCAGACATTTCTCTCAGGCAGGTCAAGCTAACATTTCCCATATAATTTTCATGACCACCATTTGCACTGGCATGAACAAAGAGGTTCTGAATCCTTCTGGATGAGTAATAAGTATATCAATTCTCTGTACCCTGTCACCAGGTTTGAAGGGAGGCTCCCAACAAATTTTCCAAAACTGGAGCCCACCCTTGGAGACTGGCATTAAGAGGGAGGAGGAGGAAATGAGGATCCTCCAGGCTCTGCATCAGGACATGAGTAGGGAGCATGGGTGGGCCCTTCATTCTGGGAGGGATTGAGTATGGAGTTAGATGTTAGTTCTGTCACCAGTGAGTTAATGCCTCAGCAAGGCAAGTCTCTGAAGGAGAACGACTCTTTCCTTGAGCTAAAAATATCCTGAGGACACTGCCTGAGGGAAATACTCACCCCCCCCCCAGCCTTTTTTTATTGCAATGAGCATGGTCTTTTTTATGCCAAAAGGATCTTTTTAGCTTTTCTTTCCTTTTCATTAGAAATCCTTTCACTGGGCACCAGTGTTGTTTGGTTATGTGTCCAATGAGAACAGCAACAGCAACAAAGCTAAATACAATTTAAGCTAGAAAAGGCAGGGGGCTGGGAGCTCTCTGTTTAGAGTCACATTTCCCAACTTCTCCAGCAAGCTCTGCCTCCTTTGGACTGTGGCTTCTGAGAACTTTACGTTTCTAAAATGCTGCTAAATTGCTCTGTACATTTATTCCTCAAATACTCAGTGAAGATAGCCCTGACTTTTGGTCTCTTGGCAACTCTCCTCAAGGAAATGGACCCAAATTCATTTTCCCCTTGAAATCCAATCCTTCTGTGAGTCATACGACATGGTTTTTAGCTCCCTTTCTCAGAATCACTCTAAGAGGATGATTTTCTGGCCATATTCTTAGGATTTGCTTTATTGGTTTTCATTTTCTTCCATTTTCTCCTGTAATTCTCTACCTAAACAGTACCCTTCCTAAGAAGAATGACATCTTTTGTTAGTTATTATCGTGTTTTTAGCTCATTTGCCTTGACATATAGCCTGTGATAGTTAAATTACGCTAACATAGAAAGCACGGAATTTGGCCCAACATCACAAGGTTTGGATGTTGACAGGTGCACAGAGGGAAGACTTGCCATGAGAGACAGAAGCTCTCCTAGTGCATTTGCTGGGCCTATTCTTACAGCCTTCAGATCATTGCCCTTGTTCAGGATAGTTTTGCAAGGAAAAGACTTGACACTTGGGAGGTTTTTGAAGAGTCAGAAATGAATGAGCCCTGGGAAATTTTTAAAAACAGATCCTGGGGCACCTGAGTGGCTCAGTGGGTTAAAGCCTCTGCCTTCGGCTCACATCATGATCTCAGGGTCCTGGGATCGAGCCCCGCATCGGGCTCTCTGCTCAGCGGTGAGCTTGCTTCCTCCTTTCTCTCTCTGCCTGCCTCTTTGCCTACTTGTGATCACTGTCTGTCAAATGAATAAATAAAAATTTAAAAATAAATAAATTAAAAAAATAAAAACAGATCCTTTGTCAATTCTTAATTAGGTACTTATGATCGTGCTTTGTTATAATGACAGGAACATTGATCTCAATCTTCTTAAGGTTCTACATCCCAGTTACTCGGTTCCTTCTCTAGTTTAGGAGATGCCAACCTACCCGCCAAAACCCTGCCACCAGCAGTATCTTAAATTGGAAGCTCCCTCTCCAGGGCATATTCTCTGTAGTTCCTACTTCCTTGAGCCCTTATTCCTACTGGACCTGTTGCTTATCTTTGAAACTTACTACCTCCTATTCTTTGATTACAGTCTTCTGATTTTCATTTTTCCTGGTCCATCATAAGCCCCATAATCAGTCACTGCAAAACTGTCCTCTAGAATCTCTGGCCCCTCAACTTGTCTCCATGCATAAAGAGTCAGTCTTCTTACTCTGGGACCCCTCCACCATCTACTTGCTTCTCTTTCATTTCCAGGCTACTCAGCACTGCTAGAAGAAGCTAGGACCCCATCTTGATCTGGCCCCAATCTATGCTTATCTTCCTTAACTTCTCTAACCTATTATGTAGAGATCACATTCTGTACTTCCTGACACCTTCCTTCCTGGTCCATCCCTTTTTCATCTTCCCCACTGGTCTCTTGTGTGTCTTGCACAGACTCGTCTTCCTTTTAGGCAGTATTTGCCCACCATGCTGTCTGCTTCTCTCTCTCTGCACTCAGACACTCTCCAGTGGCAGTCCCCAGAGCTGAATTTCCAGACTCAAATGTTTTTCTGAGCTCCAGGTCTCTGAGATCTATTAGGATGTCCTGCAGCCATCTCAGACTTCTCTCCCACATAGGGCTACTTGTTTTTCACTCCCCTATCATCTAGTTTTCTTTCCCTTCATGCCACTAATTAAAATGTTATCAAATTACTCTTCTTTCCCTTCTTTTTCTTTTTAACTATCTACCTCCCAAGTCGATTGTAAGTTCTTTTGAGGCAGTACATTCCTTTCCTGCTCATTGTTACGTTCTTACCGCCCAACATGGGCACGTAGTTGGTGTTTGATAAATTCACTGGATGTAGAACAATGTATACGGCAGGCATGAGCAAAGCAAGGCCTATAGGCCAGTTCACTCTGCTCCTATTTTTGTAAATAAATTTTTATTGGGACACATTCTTGCTTGTTGGCTACATGTTGTCTGTGGTTGCTTTCATCATAAAAAAAATGTTGAGCTAATGCAACAGAGGCTGTATTGCCCATAAAGTCTAAAATATTTACCCTCTGGTCTTACATATAAAAAGCATTTGCTGACCCCTGATATAAAGAATACTCTCAAAACCCAGAGGAAGAGTATATAACACGGAGAATGGTAGGCTGTCAGGGAAGTCATCCCAGGAGAGAAGATACCTGTCTGAGCCTTGAAGGATGAGAAAGAAATATCCAAGAGCAGGAAGGGGTGGGATGGGGATGACAAACCAGACATCACAAGCAAATGCTGTAGATCATCTGCACGTGATCAGAAGTGCTGGGCAGTGTGAACAGCAAGACAGGTCATAAGACATGGACTTCAGAAGATTGGACAAGGGCCAGAAATCCAAAGGCATTCTTTGTTCTTGGATTTTTTTTTTAAAGATTTTATTTATTTTAGAAAGTGAGGGAGTGTGTGCATAAGTGCGGGGGAGGGGGGGCGTGGGCAAAGGGAAAAGGAGTGAGAAAATCTCAAGCTGACTCCGCACTGTGTGAGGAGCCCAATGTAGGGCTCAGTGTCACAGCCCTGAGATCATGACCTGAGCGGGAACCAAGATTCAGGCGCTTAACCGACTGATCCACCCAGGTGCCCCTCCAACGACATTCTCAAGCTTTAACCAATCCCAGGGTCTTAACAGCATTTGCAGCTTCCTCCCATGTCCCCAGATTCCCAGCCTCAATCTACCTTGCCATATTTTTTGCAACTAATATCACTTCTTATTTATGAAACAATTTAAAGTGATACTATTTCTAATAATAACTGCAGAGTTTCTCTCTTTTCACATTATTTCTTCTCTTATTCTTCAGTTAGAAAAACACATTCCTTCTCTAGTGACAGTCTTAAGTCTGTGCTCCTTGGTTTTCCATGTCTCTCTCCTTCCATCTCTGTCATCTATCCCACGGCCCGCCTTTTCTTGGCCACCTTCTTCCAACATTGTGGTCCCTCCGGTCCTATCACTTCTCTGACCGTTCCTTCTTTTGACTGGTTCAACTTTGGCTCCACACCAGAGAGGATGTTGTTCCCCACTTTCCTTCCTCTGCCTGTTTCTTCTGTCTCTCCATCCGTCTGTCTGTCTGTCTCTTCACTTTCCATGATGAGCTTATACCCTTTCCCAGTTTTATGATTTTTAAAAATTTTTTTAGATTTATTTATTTATCATTTGAGAGAGAGAGAGAGAGAGCAAGAGGAGGGGTAGGGGCAGAGGAAGAGGGAGAGAGACAATCCACAGGCTGACTTCTCACAGAGCATGGAGCCTGATGCTGGGTTCCATTCCAGGACCAAGATCATGATCTGAATCGCTTAACTGACTGAGCCATCCAGGTGCCCCCGTTCCTGGTTTTAGCCATCTTTATTCAGATACCTCCATTTTAGAATACCTCTAATAGAAATACTTCTATTTCTAGACATTTCCATGCTCTGTTTGGGGCAGTGCAAAGTGGTACAACTTTTTTGGAAGGCATTTTGGCAATACTTGTTCCACTTTTACATGTTTTTACTTCTTGACTCTGATGTTACATGTGTCAGAATTTTTTCTGTACACTTTTGCAAGTGTGGAAAATATGCATGCAGTCATGATAATTGCATATTATTTGTTGTAGCCAAAATGGAAAACAATATACATGCCCATCGGTAGGAGAGCACTCAAATAAACATGAATATTGGGACGCCTGGGTGGCTCAGTTGGTTAAGCAGCTGCCTTCGGCTCAGGTCATGATCCCAGCGTCCTGGGATCGAGTCCCACCTCGGGCTCCTTGCTTGGCAGGGAGCTTGCTTCTCCCTCTGCCTCTGCCTGCCACTCTGTCTGCCTGTGCTCACTCTCTCTCTCTAACAAATAAATAAATAAAATCTTAGAAAAAAAGATAAACATGAATATGGTAAAATACTGGGTATTTATTTAAAAGGTGAGCTATTTTTTTGGTGTGCTGATTTGAAAAAAAAAATGCCCACCATCAGAAGTGGAACAAACTAGTCCAAATTCATATCTTTAATCCTGGCCTTTCCCCCAAGTTTCAGATAAACATTTTCAATTTCCTGCATATCATCTCTACTTGATCTTGAGAAATTTTAAATTCAGTATTTTTTAAGGGAATTTTTTTTTCTTCTACTGGCACATGACAAATCTTCTGAGTTTCTTTATTTCTGCTATTTTTTCTGTTTCTTTCCAGTCACTCTGACATACAATTTCAAAGGTATCTTTAAATTCTTCCTTTCTTTGCCCAACACTGTAGATCATTCACCCAAGTCTGTTGATTGTCCCTTCACAGATTTCCAAAATATCCCTTATTGTCACTATCTTGTGCCTTCTCTTCCTTCCTCATGCCTGCAGTCTCTTTTCCAGACTCTCCTGTCTCCCTCACTCTCCTCTGCACACTGAAGCCAAATTAAATATAACAAAGCACTTACTTGATCATGTCACTCACTATTAAGCTTTACATGGTCTTTCCTTACACGGTATCTCTTAAGCTTTTTATTAACCATCCCACGTGCTGACTAAGCTTTTCCTCAGTGTCTCTCCTTATAAGCACCAAACACTACCAGCTAGATTCCTTATCACTCCTTCATCAGTTCCACCTGTTAAACTTTACTGATACCATTTAATCTGCCTGGAATGTTCTTCCTCCTACTCAGTCTATCCTTGGAGACCTACATCCAATGCATATACTCATTGACATCTTTCCAATTCATGCCATTTGGAAATGATTCGAATCTATAAAGCAAGGTGTCTGAGAATACATTTCTTATATCCCTTTGATCAAGTCAGTAGCCATGCCTACAGAGATAAGTCTATCTTTGCATCCTAAGTGTGTCTATGTGTCAGTGTGTCAGCAATGAGCTGGGGCAGGGAGTAATCAGATTCATGGGTCTATTCTATGTCATGGGGTTCGGGCTAATGGTTGCCACAGATATCCCTGAAATTTCAGCTGCTTAACACATGAAAATGTATTTCTTACTCAGGTCATTGTCTAGTGTAGGCATCTTGATAGGTGATCTTCTCATTCAGAGACCAGGATCCTTCTAACTTTTAGTTCCCGCTCTACTACCTAGGAATGCTCTTCATTTGGTCAGTAGACAGGGAAGAGGACTGGGAAAGGCACACCTGCTTCTTCCCTATTTCATCACAGAAGTGATATCAGTCACTGCACACACTTTTCATTGGGCAGAATCCAGCCACCTGGCCACTCCTAATGGCAAGGGAGGTTGGGAGACATTGTCTGGGAGGAAATGCAGGAGAAAAAGGAAATGCGTTTTGGAGAATACAACAGTCTTTGTCAGTCTTTGCTTCCAGTCACAAAATATCCATTCCTCCCACACATAGAACATACCCTGCTCCTTCCCTAGGGAAACAGTCCAGCTCCAAGTCCAACAGTGAAAGATTTCTTAGGGATGGGCCATCTACTCCATGGAGCATGAATGGGACTCCTCCTGGTAGGGCAGTCTCACCCCACAGATAAACTTCATATTCAGTGTTGGAGAGAGGGCAGAAAACTATAGTAAAAACTCCCACCAAGAAAAAAGAGAGCAGGGGTAGTCAGTGTCACTCTCACACAGCAATTGGGAAGTCCTCTGGGGCAGAAAGAGGAGGCTGCTATGGACAGGAGCCTGAAAGTTCTTTGATTAGTCCCTGAATCTGTTCTCTAGGAAGAAGGAGCTTTCCGCTGTTCTCCATGCACCCTGGCTTCACTTTCTAGAAGGTTCTTTCTTTGCATTTATTCTTCTCGGCCACATCTGTAGTGAGTGGGGAGAAGCCGGTCCTTTGAGTGAGCTCTCAGCACTTCCTGCTAGTGTGCTATCCTGTGCCTGTCTCAGCCCTTTCCCCGACAACTGCCCAGGTAACGAACATTTCAGGGACCTCGATGGCAGAGCTGGAGGTCAGAAGGATCCTGGGTCCCTGAATGGGAGAGTCACCTTACCAAGGAAGCTGCCTACATCAGTGACTAAGAAAGAAATAAACTTTACTATATTGAGCAGCTGAAATGTTAGGGTTGGAGGCTTAAAAACTCAGAGGCTTTTTTTTTTTTTTTTTAAGAGAGAGATGGAGAGCAGTGGGGATGGGCCGTGGGAGAGGGAGAGAGAATCTCAAGCAAACTGCACTGAGCGAGGAGACTGATACAGGATTCTATCTTACAACCCTGAGATCTTGAATAACCTGAAATCAAGAGACAGACGTTTAACCAACACAGCCCCCCAGACACCCCCAAGGCTTTTGGATTTTTAATTCAGGCTGTGATTTCTTTGGCAGTACTGCTGTGTCAAAAAAAAAAAAAAAATAGCAGGCTTCTGTTTGCTCTTGTCATTTCCATCTGTTTGTAACCACAGCCAAGTGCTTTCTTAGTCTCTGTTCTCTGGCCCCTCCGTCCAGATTTACTGGTGGCTCCTTGAGGCTTTTTGAAACAATGTGCTCAGATGGGAGGTCCCACCCTGTAAGTGTCACCCCTTCTCACTGGAAGTGCTCTGAACATAGAGCTGCTTTGTAACGTGAGAAACCCCTTAGCTCTTTCATACCCAGGTCCTTTTCAGTCTCATCTCTGAATATTTCATGGCCAGAAGCGGTTGGCTTTTCCCAACTTCGAACACTGTTTATCTTTGGGATTTCCCCATTTGCTTAGGTCCCGCTTAAGGACCGTTCGATCCCTGCCCGAGCTCCTCTCTGTAAATTTACTTAAGGCAGCCATAGTGTCCCCTGCACACTGTCACTCGGACGCTGTTCACTTCCCCAGGTACGTGGGCTGCCTTCCCATTTATTTCAGAGAACGACTTAATCCGATATCCTGCCATCACGTTGTGACAGAGTTTTCTCACTTGCTGTATCTGCTTCTTGCTCTTTGGCAGTAAGGGAGCAAACCTTTTTTATGGCACTGCCCCACGACCAGTCCTGTGTCTTTATTGGTCCACGCAGGCGAACTGCCGGATCAAACAGCCATCACACCCCAGTGGATTAATCATTTCTTATTCAACGTACAGTCTCATGTGGATGATTCTGTCTATATGTGCACTCGGGCACACAGTTTAAATAACCGGTTCAAGGTCACATAACTGGTAAACAGATGTGGCATGATGTGAACCTGGGCAGTCAGACACCAAGGTCTAAACCACTCTCTTCTCCAGTAATTTGCCGTGAGATACAGACATTCAAATTTGGCATCTTTCAGGCTGTATTGCTTAGAATTTGCCATCTTCAGCATTTTGTTCCACATGCCAGAAAGTTGTCTCTCTGAACCTCTGGATCACACAAATAGTTATGGAGTCACAGCATCTCAGAGCACGTGCTGAGAGCTTTTGTAGCATCAAAGATACAGAAACTCTTTAAATACACCCAAACCTAGGGGCGTCTGGATGGCTCAGTGGGTTAAAGCCTCTGCCTTCGGCTCAGGTCATGATCTCAGGGTCCTGGGATCGAGCCCTGCATTGGGCTCTCTGCTCAGCGGGGAGCCTGCTTCCTCCTCTCTCTCTGCCTACCTCTCTGCCTACTTGTGATCTCTGTCAAATAAATAAATAAAATCTTAAAAAAAAATACACCTAAGCCTGCCACTGTTGATTTTAGACAGCATCTTAATCTGTAATCTTTTTCTACCTACATTGCACTCTCTTTGTAGGACAACCCAATTAAGAGTCTTACATTGATCTCTTGGGTTCTCTGTTTCCATTTATGGGAATTTTGTAAGATTATTTTGGAAGATACACAAGGACAGGTTTGACCTGCCTACCTGCCTTAGGACTCTTTCATCTCCCATATGGAGGAGTAGTACCTACGTGTGCCTAAAAAACTGGCTTCCATTTCTGTAGAGGAGAAACTGACAGGACATGCCATGAGCAAAGGTTTTTTCAAGTTCTGTTCCTTTTCCCACTACTTAAGTGCAGATGGACTGCATCTGAAGAGGGTAAGGAGCCGAGCAAGGTTTCCTCACAAGGAGATGCTAAGGTGCTCTGAACACGGGCTGATGTAACGGGTGGAAGTCATTGTCAGGCTGTCATGTCCCACAGCGGGGGTTAGGGGCAGGTCTGCTTGGTAAACGGCTTCTGATCTACGTTGTTATGCTCCCTTTAAAAATAAATCTTGGTCTTTATACCCCACATGTTTCTCCACCTTAGGAACACCTCATAGATTTTGCGTCATTTTGTCTTACTGTTGTAACTTTACCTCCAGATTCTTAGTAATCACCAATTTCTGGTGCTGTTGGCTTATCCATCCCGTCTGAAATGGAGTTAAATGCTCTAGTCTGATTGGCTCCTTGAGGTTAGTAGAGAATATTTCAGCAGGACTTTGAAAAGGAAGCCCTGACCGCAACATGTAATGACTTTAGTGCACAGTGAAGGGTCCCTTTGTGGGAGGTGGGCGACAAGTGTCTGTCCACCCTTTGAAGGCCACATTGGTTTGTACCTGATCTGAGGATGACACCTCATCCGTTCACTAGCTCACTCTGCCAGTCTTTTCTCCCGTGCCCACAGCACTCATGGGAAACCCATTCCGCCATGCGACCAGGCAGTTATTTCCACGGGGGCAAAGTTCTAGTGAAGAAACATCTGCAGGGTCACATACTTTATTTTATTATTTTATTTTCTATTTAAAGAGGGATGGGGAGGGGCAGAGGGAGAGGGAGAGAGAGAATCTTAAGCAGGTTCCATGCCCAGCACAGAGCCTGACTCGGGGGCTCCAACTCACAACTCTGAGATCATGACCTGAGCCCCGAAACCACGAGTCAGACACTTCACCAACTGAGCCACCCACGTGCCTCTCAAAGCACATATTTTTAATTTATTGCACAAATAGTGGATCGGCTGAAGTGTTTACAACAAGTGAGTTTTCCCCATTGAAAGGACAGTGAGTTTGATCTTAAAGAGATGTCGGTGTAAAGTTCTTCAAGACTCTGACAGTGCTGCTTAGAAAACGGTAGCTTTATTGGGAGGAATATCCCCCAGGAGCCCTCAAAGTTGAGAAGCACTTTTGTTTGCATGGAAGGTAAGCCCCGGGGGTCTTCTTATCATGAATCAATGATTTATACTTAATGTCTGCTCCTTCCACATCCTCTAAAGAAAAACCCATATGCACACGCACACTCACCCATGCTCAGGGTCACCCTCTCTCTCTCATACACACACACTGTCACACACACACTCTCACTCACACACTCATGCTCTCACACTCAGACACACTCATCCTCGCACACACTCACTCGACAGCGTGTCTGGGGAAAAAGAGGCTGAAGAGGGAGACACTTATGAACCAGCTTCTCCTGAGAAAATGTGGGATACTCTGCAGAAGGGACACGGGGGAAGGAGAATTTTGGGGGCTCCACTTTCTCAGTTTCTGAAGTGAACTTTTGCTCACAGTAGGTAAGCACAGGTTTCCTCCCACACTGAGATTTCCTCCCCTGCCTGCATGCAGTCTGCTAAGTAAACAGAGACTTTACACTGAGAAAGGAACATTTCTCTATTTTGGCTATGGGATGTTATTTTTAAAGCTTCATGCTCCAGACATTTTCCCCTATCCTTGTTGATTTTTTTCACTAGAAAGAAAATGTGCTACTTTAAAAAAAATTGCCTTCAGGATAAGAAACACTCTCTTCTAGTGTGCTTTCCCTGCTTTGGGGCCAGGTGTGACCTGGTGTCACCTATGGTGTGACCACCGTCTCAACCTCCTGTGGCATAATGTAGCTTTCAAGGATTTCCCTGCGTTTCATTTTTTTTTTTTTTTAAAGATTTATTTATTAGAGAGAGAGAGAGAGAGTGAGCTCAGGCAGACAGAGAGGCAGGCAGAGGCAGAGGGAGAAGCAAGCTCCCCGCCAAGCAAGGAGCCCGATGTGGGACTCTACCCCAGGACGCTGGGATCATGACCTGAGCCAAAGGCAGCTGCTTAACCAACTGAGCCACCCAGGCGTCCCTTTCCCTGCGTTTCTAAGAGAGCTTCCATGAACCCGGATGCCACCGTCAAAGCAAAATGCACTGTGGCAATTGTTTTCTGGATACCTTAGGTAAAAAGGCAAACCTCTCCATGAACATCTGTGGCTCCATTTATCTGGATGTCTCCTAGGAATAGTTATATACAGCTGCTGCTATGTACCACATGCCATTCTAAACACTTCACCTAAAATCTCATTTAGCTTTATCGGAGAAGGCCATGGCGGTTGCTTCAATACATGTGGGTTAAATGTGGGGAGGCTGACATTAGCTGCAAGACTTTCTTTCTGTACTTTTTCTGGGGGAATGTAGCCCATGGCCTTGCACCTGTCTTTTCTCCCTGTCTGTCTTGCCCCTGTTTGGGATCTCTTTATGAACAAGGCCCATCCGTACCTGTCTTCTCCGTACCTTTATGTCTAGCAGAAGGCCTGGTATGTAATGGGCAAGTATGAGTTAAAGTAGGGTGAAAAAGGAAGACAAAGAAAATTTGTTGGAAGTCTTACCTCTGATGGTAGACAGTATGGTTTCACTTAACAGTTTTGAGTCCTAATCCCCTCATTTGGACAATAACAAAAATAATACTACTTTAAAGGGCAGTTGTGAGAAGGAAATGGATTTATTGAAAGTACTTGGCATATTTTACATGAGCAGTTTATTCCATATATGGCGTTAAGACTACCTAGCTGCCTGGGACAAATAATAAGCTGAGTCCCGTCTCAAATGTCACACAAAGTAAACCCTGAACAGCAGGTGCACAGTGTTGGGACTGTACTAAAATCCATTGAATTGTATGCTTTAAATGAATGAATGATATGATATGTGATGATATTTCAGTACAGTTGTAAAAAATAAATTGCAGAAGATGAAATATTTAAGTATGGAAACGTGGAAGTGTACTAGAGGGAAACATAAGATAATTTTTTATCTATTACTGAAAGGGAAATGACCTTTTCAAGCAAGATATACTGTTCTAAACAATAAGCTTGGCAGATCCATTATGTAATAATTATTTTGCCAAAGAAAACACCCCCCAAAAAAAGAAAAGGAAAACAATGACAATCCAGTAGAAAAGCATTGAATGCACATAGAACAAAGGGCTACAACATATAATGAGTCATTAAGAATCAACATGAAAATGATTAATAATCCAACAGAAAAATATCAGCAAGGGATAAGAGCAGGACTCTTAGAGAAAAAGCTTATACCAACATATTTTTCTACCAAAATTCTATTGGTACAAGCTCTCTTACAACAAAACTTGAACTATTTACCAATATTAAAAATGCTTAAAAAATGCTTAAGCCCTCTAATCTAGCAATTCTACTTCTAGAAATTTTTCTATAGCTCTCTATTCATGTGTCTCAAGACAAAAACATAAGAATAATTATTTCATGAAATGTTTGTGACAGCAAAATACTTAAAGTCAAGTGAAATGTCAGCCAACAAAGAAATGGTTCAAAAAATTTTTGCACTTTGTTCAGTGCAAAGCTTATGCTATTAGAAATAGTTATGCAGCTGTTAAGAACAGTTGATAAAGAATCCAAAATACATTAATTAAAAATAAAACAAAGTGCTGAACAATGTGTTGACTGTTCATGTTTTAAATTATTATATTTTTCATAAATATGTGTTTGCATATGCATAGGATATTTTAAATTCTTCTTGTCCCCTTCAAAGACAACATTACCCCAATTCAGCTTGTGAACAAAAAGATGGAGTTCCTTTCACATGTATTATCTCATTGAACTTCTGTAACAACCCTATGGAAAAGATATCAAAACTTTCTTTTTTATTTTTATTTATTTTTTAAAGATTTTATTTATTTGACATAGAGAGAGAGAGCACAAGCAGGGGGAGCAGCAGGCAGAGGGAGAGAGAGAAGCAGGCTCCTTGCTGAGCAGGGAGCCTGGTGCAGGGCTCGATCCAAGGACCCTGGGATAATGACCTGAGCCGAAGGCAGATGCCCAATGACTGAGCCACCCAGGCGCCCCCAATATCTTATTTTTTAAATGTAACATGTTATGAACCTTCAGGTTTGCTTGTTTAATAATTGCCACTACTAATGTTAAATCCTCAATGCCAAAGGCTCTGTTGCACAGGGAAAAAGCCTAAGTTTCTTATAAGGTAAGACATCCTTTATGGCCTGACCTTTTTCTCCTTTCTCAGATTAACCCCTTGTCTGTTTTGTACCTTTACTCTGCTCTTCCTGTCCATTGAAGGAGGTCTAAGACCCTCTTCCAATGATGCTTTCACACTCCTGCTCCATGAAAGCCTACATTTCTTAAACTGTCAACTCAAATGCCACCTACTAGGCGAATCCTTACCTATCGTCCTTGGCAACATGAATGGTTCCAGCCCAACCACAGTCCCTTAGTATACTTCCTCCTATATTTCAAAAGCACTTTATACAAGTCTGTTAGACCTGATTATATTATTTCAAGGTTTTGAGCATACTGAGAGTAGAGGCCCTGTTTTTATTCCCATAACTACCACATGCCTAGAATATAGTAGCAGATCAATAAACACCTAGACAAATTGTTTACCTGAATCTTAATCATTTTTGATGACCCGTAAGTTGAAGAACTCTGTATTTTTTTAAGTTTTTATTTTAATTCCAGTTAGTGTCCAGTTTTTATGTTAATTTCAGGTGTTCAATACGGTGATTAAACACTTCCATATGCCACCCAGGGCTCATCACAGCAAGTGCCCGCCGTAATCCCCATTCCCCGTATCCCCCATTCCCCCACCCACCTCTGTGCTGGTAACCCGCCAGTGTGTTCTCAGTAGTTAGGAGTCTGTTTCTTGATTTGTCTCTTCCTTCCCCTTTGCTCGTTTGTTTTGCTTCTTAAATTCCACATATTAATGGAATTGGATGGTATTTGTCTTTTCCTGACTGACTTACTTCACTTAGCATTATATCCTTTAGCTCTATCCATATTGTGGCAAATGTCTAGGCTCCACTCTTTTTTATGTCTGAATAATACTCCATTGTATAACTGTACCACATCTTCTTTGTCCATTCATCAATCAGCGGGCACTTGGGCTGCTTCCGTATCTTGGCTATTATAAAAAATGCTGGGGGCATCTGGGTGGCTCAGTGGGTTAAGCCTCTGCCTTCGGCTCAGGTCATGATCTCAGGGTCCTGGGATCGAGCCCCGCATCTGGCTCTCTGCTCAGTGGGGAGCCTGCTTCCTCCTCTCTCTCTGCCTGCTTTTCTGCCTACTTGTGATCTCTGTCTATCAAGTAAGTAAAAAAAATAATAAATGCTGCTATAAACATAGGGGTGTGTGTATCCCTTTGAATTTGTGTTTTTTAATTCTTTGGGTAAATACCCAGTAGTGCAGTTGCTGAATCATAGGGTAGTTCTATTTTTAACTTTTTGAAGAACCTCCATAGTGTTTGCACGGTGGCTATACCAGTCTGTATTCCCACCAAGAGTGCACAAGTGTGCCTTTTTCTCCATATCCTTGCCAACACCTATTGTTGTGTTGTCGATTTTAGCCATTCTGACAGGTGTGAGGTGATATCTCATTATGGTTTTGATTTGCATTTCCCTGATCAGTGATGTCAAGCATGTGTCTGTTGGCCAACTATATGTCTTCTTTGGAGAAATGGCTGTTCATGGTTTCTACCCATTTTTTAAGTTGAGTTATTTGTTTTTCGGTTGCTGAGTGGCGTAAGTTTTTTATATATTTTGAATCCTGACCCTCTATTGGATATGTAACTTGCAAGTATCTTCTCCCTTTCAGTAGGTTGTCTTTTAGTTTTGTTGATTGTTTCCTTCAATGTGCAGAAGCTTTTGATTTTGATGTAGTCCCAGTAGTTGGTTTTTGCTTTTGTCTCCCTTGCATCAGTGGACCTATCTAGAAAAAAGTTTTTATGGCTGATGTTAGAAAAGGTACTACCTGTGTTCTCTTTGAGGAACTCGGTATTTAACATGGCAGATTTGGGGATTGAACAATATGTCTCTCCTAGGAATTTGAAGTGAATATTTTATTGATGGAAAAACTTTTTTTTTTCCCTTCAAGAATTCAGATGATATGTTCATGTTTCATGAAGAGAATGGGCTGCAGTTTTTTGTTACGGATTTGGAGCCAGTAGATTTTTATTAAAGTGAACTTATCATGGGTCTGAAAGCTTTCTGGGCTTTATTTGTTTATTTTTTTAAGACTTATTTGAGAAAGAGAGAGCGTGAGCCAGCATCTGAGCAAGGGGTGGGGCAGAGGGAGAAGGAGGGAGAGAATCTCAAGCAGATTTCCTGCGGAGCCCGGAGCCCGACTGGGATTTGATCTCACAGCACTGAGATGATGGCCTGATCCAAAATCAAGAGTCACACTCAACCAGCTGAACCACCCAGGAGCCCCAGCTTTCCTATGCTTTAATGCTTTCTTTTTCTTTTTATTTGCTGTGTTTTCATAGGAACCAGGGAAAATGTGTAGAGGGCATGGTGGAGATCTTTGACATGTTGCTGGCTACGTCATCTCGGTTCCGTATGATGAATCTCCAGGGAGAGGAGTTCGTGTGCCTCAAATCCATCATTTTGCTTAATTCCGGTGAGTTGATAACATGGGGGAATTTACTGCTGGGTTACTGGAGGAAAGATTTTATTTGGATTTTCAGCCAGATACAAGCTGCCTATTATGAGAAGGCATAATCATAAATTGAAACAACCGACGCACATTTTTCATAACCTCTTGTCGTTGTAGACTGCTTAGAAAGTGGATCCTGCATGGGTCAGATACGTGACTGAAGAGAACCAAATGGGACACTGAACCAAATGGCTTTTTTGTTGAAAAATTTGCATCCTTTCACAGATAGTTGTGATGTTTTCATTCTATTAATTTTATTTATTTAGTCTGAAGTGGATGTTTTTATTGGAGTGGTACGAGTGCCTAGGTATAGATTGTTGATAATTGCGTAAGTCGGGAAGTACGTAGACAAAGGGGTCAGTATCAAGCTCCAGATCCTAAGGAAAGAGGCTTTGAGATCAACCATGTTTCAAACTGGTCAAAACTGATTAGGTGACAAATATAATTGGCTCAGAGGCAGAAACACCTGGTCCTAAAACTGAGGCACACAGAGGGCAGGTCCAGCTGAAAGATGGACTTTCGTGTGGTGTAAGGGGTCATATCAACTGTGCCTTCCGATCGATTCATTTGAGAAAGTGTTGGTGACCATGGCATCTGCTTTGGGGTTCAGTTTGTTTTGTTTGCAATAAAGTCACCTGTTGTGTAAAGAGTTGGTCCAGGTCCCTACTTCATGCCTCAGACCTCATTCTCACATAGAAACCGTAGCTATTTTGAAGCCCTAGGCCTGGCTTAGAATCAGATAGTGTTTCCAGTTTCCCGAGAGCTGATCACACGCGAAGAGAACCAGCACTTTCTTCTCTTTTCATGTCTTGTCTCTTCCCGATGAACACCCACCCTTCTGCACCTCCCCTAGCCGTTTTCCACTTCCCTGCCCCTCCAGGGCTAATAACCTATATCACTTCATGGTTAGACAGTAATCATCCTCACTTATCAACTGATAAATGGAAATCTGTACTATTCCACTAGGCAAGGACTGAATTACAGAGCAAAGTTACCTGAGAAACGCTGTGACCCACACTAAGGAAGTGATTACTGCCCCATTCAAGTTTCTGGTTCCACTCACATGCATTGTGCTTTTCATTTCAGTCATTTGTCTGGTACCTTGAAGGGTTCACATCCCACAATGGCTCTTTATTGGAACAGAGTTCTGGGAGCCATGCCACTCGGCTGCACTGTGCCAGGCCCTGAACCTGGTCCTTCTTCAGTGGAGGGCTGGCACATGCTGACGGCTTTCCTGCGGGCAATCTGTTAACTTCAGGGAAAGCAGGCCTATCAAGTGCTGGGACTTTTTTCCCACTTTTACCAGGAAATAATACCCCAGACAGGAAGCGAAAATTAGCTGGAATTATATAACCCACAGAAGTAGATGCTCTGATCACCAAAAACACTCTGGTCACCAAAAACACTCCCTTCAAATCTGTGTAGCCTCTTTCTACCTTATTGTTCTGTTCCTATGACAGGGTAGGGTTTTTCAGATATTATATTAAAAAGGGGCAAGACTTTGGCCATCAAAATGTTGAATGCATAGACCCAGGATTTTTTAAATCCCAGAGGAAAAAAACATTCAGCCCTCACAAGAAAGTCTTTTGTGAGAGATTGGCCCCAGAATCTCAAAACATATTTCCCACTACAGGCCTGGAACCAACACCTGACTCCTCCTCATGGTGGTTAAACTTTCCTGTGCTGTCCTTGTTCTGCTCCTTCTTTCTCAGAATCTTCTGTGAGCTTCCTTCCTTGCACTTGAAGGGTCAGAAAACTAGTTTGGAAACACAAGGCCCGGTAGTTTGACAGAGTTTACAGCTGTCCTTCTGAGAGAGATCTCAGGGCTGCAGTGCGTCTTTTCTGTCAAGGACAGTGCTGCTGGCTCACAGGCAGGAACAAAACAGAAGCCGTCTCCCAACCTGTAAAAAGTGAAACCACTCTTTTCAATCCAGAAGTGAGCTATGTTTGGAAAAACAAGTCCGTTGCTCAACACAGCTTTTAGTGTGTCACATCGTTCCTGAAAAACAGAATCAGAGAGGACAAGAATGAAACACAATGGTGCGGTGCTGGGAGACTTTTCAGAGTAAAAAAGCAGGCAGTCCTAGGAGGGTTACTACAATCCTAACAATCTTTTCCCACAACTGAAGGTACAGATTTTTCTAAAAGCCCAACCAATTCATGACTCTGCACTAAGGCAGTGCTTCTCCTGTCATGAGATAAGAACCAAAGGGACGGTCATTCCAGGAATTTCAGACAGAAGCCAAGTGAGAAAAGATTCAGGAAACCCGAGCTGGGAGATGCTTTTCTGATTCCTGGGAAACAAGACCTCAGTGTCTGGGGGAGCTTTGGACAGTGTGCTGTGTCCCTGTCACCAAAATCTGAGAGGGTGTATTTATGTTGGCCTTGACTTTGAGGCATTGGCGCAAGGGTAGTTAAAAGGTTGTTCTGTGGATCACTAGGAGTGACTTTCTGCAGCTTGTAAGAGGGTCTCCCAAATGCTGAGATTTCCCTGGGAAGCCCCTTCACAGCTGTTTGGGAATGGGAGATACTCATCATGATTTATGCCTTCTCAAGAACAATTCATGTCGTTGCTTACAAAAGCCTAGAATCATTCATAGGACGAACAAGACTTTTCCACTGTCCACTAAAGGGCAGAGGCATTCCTGGTTAATCCAGACTTGCTTTAGCAAAATCGGTACCAGCTCCAAGGCATTCTGAGAACTAGCTGGGCAGAACTCAGGAGAAGGAAACGCGAGCAGAGCAGATGAGTGCAGGGCAAAAGGCGGAGAGGGAACAGTAATAGGAGGCAGGGCTGGCGCTGAAGAAGGGGACGAGGGGACCGGGAAGGGGTTATCTGTGCCTGTTTTCCCTATTCCCCCTGCCCAGTGGGACTTCAGTCCTTCTTGATAATTCCAGTATAATTCTTCCAGGCCTAACTCTGACCTCATTTCATTCAGGAAATCTTGCGACCACCCAAGGCCATAATGAGCTTCCCTTCACTAAACTATTTTAGTTCTTAGAGCCAGTACCCTACAATCTAACATTTGGTCGATTGGTTGACTGATAGCATTCATTTGTTCACTAATTCAGAAATTTTATGCTAAATACACAAAAATGGATGGCACTGTTTTTTTGGTTTTGTGTTTTCAGTTTTTTAATGTAACCTGGATGGCTTCTTCATGCATGTTTATCCCGATTTCCCTATAAACTATGTAAACTTTTTTTTACATTTCCCACAGTCTTTAACCTGTGAACTGTCAACAGGTATCACGCCATTCAGTCCTTCAGTAGATGTTTATTTGCTGGACATGACCATGGGGTCGTGGATAGTTCCCATTCATCACATGTTCTTTCTACCATTATGAAACATATCATCCTTTCCCAATCTAGATAACATCAAACTATTAAATGGGAAAAAATAATGCCCATCTCCTTGTGTTACTGTGAACTAAAAGGAAAATTATATATAAGATGTCAAGTGCGGTTTATGGAACATAGTAGGCTTTCAATCAATGATAGCTGTCACCATCATTCGAGAATCTCTGGTTCAGAAGGAGCCGGTCCAGGGGCTCCTGGGTGGCTCAGTCAGTTAAACATTGGAGTGGGAACCTGCATACGATTCTCACTCTCCCTCTCCCTCTGCTCCTTCCCGCCCACCCTCTCCCCTGCCCCCACTGGCTGGCATGTACCTGTGGTCACTCACTCTCTCTCTCACTTAATAAAAAAAAAAAGGAGCCATTCAAAACCTTTTTTTTTTAATTTAAAAGATACATTTATTTATTTTAGAGATCTCACAATCCTGAGACAATGACTTGAGCTGAAACCAAGAGTTGGACACTCAACTATTTATACCTTTATATATATGTATATATATATGTGTGTGTGTGTGTTATACATTATATAAATTATGTATGTAATGAAGTACTTTAGTTTACAGGCTTCCTGCTAGGCTTTCAAAGTACGCAGGGACTGAAGGATAATAATAATAATAGAGACGGTGACTCTTACCCTGAGGCGTGGTGAATTGTGCTGTTCAAGTGTATTGAGAGAATTTTTTTTTGTTTAAAGATTTTATTTATTTATTTGACAGACACAGGTAGGCAGAGAGGCAGGCAGAGAGAGAGGGGGAAGCAGGCTCCCTGCTGAGCAGAGAGCCCAATACGGGGCTCGATCCCAGGACCCTGAGATCGTGACCTGAGCCGAAGGCAGAGGCTTTAACCCACTGAGCCACCCAGGTGCCCTGAGAGAAATTTTTGAGCAAAATTGATCTCATGGATAATAATTGATTGTTAACTGAACCTTAATGTTGGCAACCTTGATGAAAACGCTATGGTGAGTGGCAGACAACTCCCAGAGCTCTCGCTGGTCCATTCACTGTGTTTCTTCCCATCCCCCTCCCGCCCTCCCCTACCATGAGAGTCTCACAAGCCCCTCAGAGTCCACTTCCATTCGGACCATACCCTTTGAGTGAGTGTTTTTCAAGACTCAGAAGAATTTATCCATCAAAGCTTAATGTGTATAACTCTACAATCTCTAATAGATGTTTGGTTTGGCCTTCAAAATTCAACTTAATAATTGTTTCTGCCCCTTTTCGAACCTATTACTGGCCATAGTTCATTATATTCCCCAGTAATTTCAAAGAGCATTTCATCCCTCACTCCCTGGTGACTTGATCCCTCTGGGTCCCTGGAGAGCCCATCAGACCCCAGATCCAGCTTCCCTGTCCCCTGTTTAACAGTAGATCCGATTTCCTCTCCTGGCTCACAAGCAGCTCCAGGTACCCAGAAGTCTGCCCTGGGCCTGCTAGATCTCTGCCTCCCTCCTGAAATGCCTTACTCTATAGAAACTCTGTTCTCATGATTATCTGTTTATCACAACTGCCTTCAGACACCGTTTCTCTTTCAGCTGATGGAGTAATAGAGGGGAGTAAAGGTAAAAACCTGTAGGGCAAAAAGGAAAACAAAATACTAGAAAGAATGACAGCCACATTTCTAAAATGTGTACCCTGGTGTTCGTTTCAGAAAACAAGGGGTATGGAATGTCGACCAGAAGCATATATATTAAACATAACCATAAACATGGTGCCCGTTCTTGTCTGTCATTAGTTCTGTTTGGTTAATACGGTGGCCGTCGTCACCTTGGTGTCTTAACAAAGCATATGATGCTGAAGCTATGACACTTACTTGCTTTGTATGTGTTCACCAGAGCCCTGGGCAGAGAAGCATTTACTTTGTGATTGATTATGACAAGCTCTCATTACAAGGACTGTTTCCTCTCACCCTCTCTCTCTTTTTTATTTTTAAGATTTTATTTATGTATTTGACAGAGAGAGATCACAAGTAGGCAGAGAGGCAGGCAGAGAGAGAGGGGGAAGCAGGCTCCCTGCTGAGGAGAGAGCCCGACGCGGGGCTCGATCCCAGGATCCTGAGATCATGACCTGAGCCAAAGGCAGAGGCTTAACCTACTGAGCCACCCAGGCGCCCCATCTCTTCTCTCTTGAGCTTATTTCTTTGTGCTGTTAATTATTAGACAATCATTTAGAGCATTTATAGTTTTAAGTTGAGAAATAAGACAATGATTCAGAGTCCCTATATTTAGATGAAAGAACATTTTAAAAACATATTGACTGTAAACATTGAGGATCATTAATTCTCAACAGTTGAAGGCTTCTGACTGGAACAGGCCTTGGAAATTGCCAATGGGCAAGTTGTCAGGAAGGCAGTTGTTGGCCCAGGCAAAGTTTTGATTATATTATCTCTTGAGTTCTTTGTAATGCCAAGCTTCCTCCCCTGGGAGCCTTCCTATTGTTGTGATTTTGAGATAAATGGTACTTCACAGTTGTTAAGTGACTCATTGTCTCCTTCTCTCTGGCTGACTGGGTTCTGTAGGCAGTGGGCTGAAAGATTGGAGCCTTTCCCTGCTACAGACTCCTGGTGTGGCTTGAAACAAGCTTAGCGTCTCCACTAAACTACTGAAAATTTGGCTTGGCACAGACTTTGTCATTGGAGAGGCCCGGCACTCAAGAGAAGCGACTCTGACACTTATTTAGGGGATAATGGGTGCCCTTTGATAAGCTGCTTCCCTCTCAAAGGACTTACTGTGTTCTTAGCAGCTAGGTAATAAATAAATTCCTGCCTGGAAATTTTGAGGCAGGATCACCCCTGCCTTTTGTGGTTAAAAAATTGCATTCTTATGACCAAAATGTCCTTCTGGTGAATGGAAGAGTCTCAGGCCCGAGACTGAGTGGATTGGGTCCTGCATCTTGCACACACCTCTTGGAGCTTCTGTGGAATTAGGGAAACCAACCAAATGCCTGCCGCCTGGGAAAGACTGGGACAGTCCTAATGGGACCTCCTGGGATGGGTCAAAATGCAGCCGCTGTTGGGAGCCGGAAAACCCTTGCAGTGTTGTGATATTAGGAACAGCTTTCCAATCATACTGAGAACCTTGGGGAGGCACAGAATCATCTTGCAGTCTCAAGACCACCAACAAAGGGGGAAGCCCTCTCCTGGGCCCTGGGTTCAACCATGCTTTGGACCAGGGGCCAGAAACTATGAAATCAGCATTCTTAAGTCTGACCCATTTAAAAGAAAAAAAAAAATGCCACCGACTCTCCTAACACTGACTTAAATGTTCTTGTTCTTTGTATTATAATGCTGCTTAAATATGTATAACCATATTTATTATTTAAATGAACAGCCAAGCATAGACTTTGTTTATAGCTCTTATATAAGTAGAAAACCAAAACAAATTCACAAATTAAATACAAACTAAAAGGCAAACTGATAATGTTTTTGCAGAAATTGAGCTGCTGTTTTCTAACATGCCTGAGGCAGACCTCTGGTCTGTTGGGGTCTACCGAGTGCTCTAGTGATGACTCAGTCCTCACCCCCACTCCCGTGTCCAGAATGATGACAAAACCTTTGCTTGTGGAGCATGTTTTAACACCTGGCTTTGGCAAGAACATATCCGTTATATATTTTGTTGGCTTCCTTATTTATTTATCTGAGGTACTTAAAATATAACTAGTGGATTTGAGGCGATGGTAAGTACTGGTGGGAAATGTGTTACTTAGGAAACAAAAGATTATACAAATCATCTAGATTGGTGAGGATCACTGCTGCACACATTTCAATCATCTGGGGGTCTTTAAAAAAAATCCCTTGGGGGGACCCGCCTCCAGAGATTCTGATGTAATCAGTTCAGATGTCATTCAGGTTCAGGACCTGAATATTAGTATTGATTAAAGCTCCCCCCACCCAAGACTCCCGTCTCACCAGGATAGAGAACCCCGTCCATGCAAGTGATGCAGAACACTCTGGTATTTGTGTCTTTATGGTATTTCTTAGACTATCATTAAAATGAAAACACAAAATTATAAAATTCTAAGACAATTTAAAGACCTTTTATTTTTAATTCTCAGGAGTATGTGAAACCTTGTTTGAAAAATACCGGTATAGACGATGACCTTTCAGCTACATTAAAATCGTTCTCGAGTGTGCTGTGAGACTAACCACTTCTGCAGACGCTCCTGCTCAGAACTATGCTGGGTCTGGAGGCATACAAATGAGTAAGAGTGGGGGCACAGATAATTAACTCCTTATTTGCATATCAGGAGATGAGGGCTGTGTTATAGATAAGCACAGGACAGTAGGGTTGCTACTGGAGGACAGATAGATCGGCTGAGTCTTGAGAATGAGAGGACTTAGCTGAGCCTGTAGAAAGGCAAGGGGGAGGATTCTGCTCCCCCCCCCATTCATTCATCTAACAGTGAGGATCTCATCAAACCATGGGACTTCTTTTCATTGGTTTCCTCAACTAGCAAAGAGACATAATAATTCAAAACCATCCTGCCAATCTTATGGGTTTGTTATGACAGAGTAAGATAGCTTAAAAAATAAGATAATATCATCATTGCTGCTATAGTCTTTTTTTTTTTCCCCCGATGGGAAAATATTAAGCAATCAAATAGCCTACCAAGATTTTGGTGTCACGATTACCTTGTTCTAATCAAAAGACCAGAAGTACACTCAGGGCCTATATTTGGAAGGGCCTTAGGTGCCCTTCCTTCACTCATGCTGGCATGTTGACCTATATTTAAAAGTGTTTTGATACTTGAGAAAACAACAGTAAAATCCCACTAATTTCTTAGGTTCACAAGTAAAATAAAATATTGTCTTTTAATGGGCTTACCGTTCCCCACAACATACTCATTGAATACGTAAAAGTCATAATAGAATATGTATGCTTCTTGACACATTTAAATGGAATGTCAGACTGTCCTGTCAAGTTCTAGTCTAAATCGAACATCCCTGCAGTTAGTTGGAAGACCTACTTCTGGGTGTAGCCTTCCACTCAGGGCCTCTTGACTCTCTGACTGCTTCTCTCATGGTGAAAGAAAGATGGAGAAACAGACTTCCTGTTGCAAGTTCTGTCCTCCCCTCCCTGGGCGCTAAGCACAGGCCCCGAGCTTTGGCCTCTTCCAGCACTTTACCCCAGAGGGGTACGGCTGCTTCTGTATGTTGAGGTGGATTCAGACTGCCTCAGGCCTATTTTTCGCTGAGTTTTTACTCAGGTTTTATGTTTCTTCTGGTATGTTAGGCAGCAGTCCCCCATTGAACCAAGTGATAGCCATGGCTTGAGACGCTATTTTTTATTAGTTTCACTACCCTTTATTGAGTATTTACTACTTTCCAAGGGTGTATTAAGTGCTGGAAATGCAAAGTTGCCCTTCATTGCCTTCTCTGTAGTAGTTTTTATCCTGTGGTTTCCACAAGGTGAGGCGTAGGGACTGCTCCCTGGCACCTAAGGGTGGCGCCATCAGTGGTCCTACCAGTGGTGATAGTAATAGTGGTGCTTACCAAGCCGGTTCCTACCTCAAGGTCCTCACAGTCTAAAGACAGAGTTATTTATAAAAAGAAAACTTAAAAATTGTTTTTAAAAAATGTAAAAAAAAAGGACGCCTGGGTGGCTCAGTTGGTTAAGCGGATGCCTTCGGCTCAGGTCATGATCCCAGCATCCTGGGATCGAGTCCCACATTGGGCTCTTTGCTCAGCAGTGAGCCTGCTCCTCCCTCTGCCTCTTCCTGCCACTCTGTCTGCCTGTGCTTGCTCCTGCGCTCTCTCTCTATCTGACAAATAAATAAATAAATAAAATCTTTAAAAAAATTTTTTTTAAATGTAAAAAAAAGAAAACTTATCTTTAAAAAAATAAGGTTGCAATTATAAAGCAGTATGTTCAATTGAAATCATTTAAGAATACAAAATATATTACTAGAGAAATAAAAAATGACCCAAAGTTAGGCAACTGGTTGGGCATTTTGATGTGCCTCATTGCAGTCTAGTATAAGGGTGAAGAGCCAGAGACTTGAGTTCTGTGTTCAGATCCCCTTTCTGATACTTCTTAGTTGTGGGGCTCTGGACAAGTGTTGCTTCTACCCTTTCTGCTTCTGTTTCCTGGTCATGAAATGGAGATTGTAATAGTGTCGACCTGATAATCCAAGTTAGCTCTTAAAACAATGTCTGCTTAGACTCACACTCCATCTGTGTGAGATACTATTTTCTTCTCTTTCCATGCTGTGAGTGTGTTATAACCATATTTATATTTACACATTTTAATGAGCACTATAGATATATACTTTCCACAAAAAGAATATTTTAAATGGCTGCATCACCATTCAGGAGGATATATCCTCATTAATTCAACAAACCTGATATTGTTAAGCATTTAAGTGCTTTCTCTTTTTCTGGTATTATAAACTATGCTTGTTTTGCATTCTTTTCCTATATCTTTTGCCCACATTTGCTTATGACTTTGGATGTTTATAGAAGTAGGTTTGCTAGTAAAAGGGTGCAAAAGGCTCTTGATTTGTGTCACCTACTGTTCTGGAAAGCTTTATCCAATTATACTTTTATGCATGTGTAATCTTATCATGCAATGTGAGAAATAGGTGAGTACAGACCGCGGGCCAGGTGGGAGAGGGCAGATGGCTTCCTGCTGCCCACTTACTGTCCTCTGCTGTGAAAGACCCATAGGTAGCAATTTCTTCATCAGTCATATTATAAGTGCCATGTTAGGAACCTTCAAGTTCGCCCCTTTTGAAGCAAATTATCACCTAGAGAATTTTGTTTTATGTTATTGTCTGTATAGGTGCTTGTTATGTTAAGTTTCAGGTTTGTGACTTACCCAGATACTGGACCTGCCCTTATTCCAAGCTCAGGGTGCACAAAGGCCTGCCATTTTATGTCCCACCTTCTGCTCTTGGTCCCTTTACCACTGATTTTTTAAAGTGATATTTATAAAACGAAAGGCACCAGGTTGAATGGCTGCAAGTACACTTCTCTTCATTGGTTTCCTCAACCAGCAAAGAGAAATAATAATTCTAAACAGTCCTGCCAACCTTATGGGTTTGTTATGACAGAGCAAGATAACTTTAGAATATAAGCCAATATCATCATTACAATTAGAGGCTTTTTTTCCCAAATGGAAAATATTATGCAATCGAATAAAATTAAAGATTAGAAACTCATCCAGAGAAAGACAACTTGGTTCCTTCTGTGGTTTCATTTGCTCTGGATTCTGGGGCTCTGTGGGAATGAGATGACCTTTCCTAGTCCCTAATGAACTTGGAAGACACAGCTTACTGCCTGAGCCTACTACTATTCCAACCATGTCATTCTTTGGTGATAGAGGGCTGCCCATTCCAAGAGCACCCTGTCCAATGCCGCTGATGCCCCAAGGATCAAATGCAGGCCTGGCTCCACATTCTCACAGCTGGAAGCAGACAGATGCTGGGCAAGCTGATCCAGCTCCAACTCAGAACAATTGTCAACCCCAAGGATGGCTAATCAGGGATGTTAGGAAGGGACGGCAGGAGCAATTTGTTCATTCTTAAAACTGGCATCAACAATGATGAATTAAACCCAGAATGTAAAATTCGTCTTCCTCTTGACAGGTGAAGAAGCATATGCTCTTTCTCTTGATATAGCAAAGGTCACTCTTTTTTTTTTTTGACATTTTTTTACAATTCAATTAAGTAACATATAGTGTATTATTAGTTTCAGAGTTAGTCATCAGTGATTCATCCATCTTATGTAATACCCTAAGCACATCATGTGCCCTCCTTAATGTGATCACCCAGTTACCCCATTTCCCCCACCCTCTGCAAATGTTGCTCTTCGAGTAAGAGCACATAACCTTCACATTCAGTGAAATCTAAACACTCAGCATCTCCTAGTAAAACCTTCGTGCCATGCTTCTTTGCATTCCAACTCGCAAGTCCTCTGGGGACAAAAAGTGTTGCCAGTCTTTGAAGCTGATCTTCTTTTGTGCTTAAACATGTAGTTCAGGTTATTGATGACATGTTAGAAACATTTCCAGCTAAGAAAATTATACTCAGAAGCTTTAGTGACAGAAGTGTTAGCTTTATTTCTTGTCAAAGTGACAAGCCTTGAAGAGTTTCAGAAATGTGAACAGCCTTAGGGATGATAGAAATATTATGAAAATGTAATAAGTAATATCTCTACAGCAAGCTCTTTACTCCTTGGAATTTCCATTCACTAGCTGTGTTTCTCTCTCATCAGTCCAGGCTCTGACAAAGCTCATGAAATAATAGGAATGAAAGGGACTTTGATTTTGTATTTTTAATAGCATTTTCCTCCACCAAATTATGAAAGTCCTGCCCAAGGCAGAGAACTTGGAAAATACAGAAAAAACACCAAGAAAAATAATCTCCTAAGGATTCATAATTTTGCTACACAAAAGTAATCCTTGTCAACATTTTGGTGAAAGTCCTTAATTAAAGAGACTCTTAGAAGATGTCCGTGTACACCATGTTCCTTCCATTCTCCACACCATCCTACATGGTTTTGAAAGGCTTCGTTGCTCCTAAGTCATTCCAGGGAAGTTGTTAGTTTTTTCAAATATCTCTGGAGGTGAGTCCATTAGCAATCATGTCTAATTTCTCACAAATCTTGAAATTGGGAAATTCTTTGTGTAGTTTCTGAGGAGTAGGCTAGGTGTGAAGGATATTTGGGTTCTGGTCCCACCTCTGTCACTTATTTACTGACAGGGTGACCCCAGGCTAGTCCGACCTCACAGCCCTGCCTTAAACCCCTCTTAGCTCTAGTGCCCACTGGCCTGGTTCCCTAACCTCTCAGAGCCTGTTTCCCAATGATAGTCACTAAAGGGGATCAGTGGGTTTGGGAGGTTTTTACATTAAAATTTTTTTTTAATTTTATTTTTGTTCATTTATTTATAGACTTTATTTTTTAGAACAGATGTACAATTTAGAGCAGTTTAGAGCAAGACTGGGTGAAAGGTACAAAGATTTCCCATGTACCTCCTCTATCTCCCAACACGTAGCCTTCCCACTATCAAAATCCTGCACCCAAATGGTACATTTGTTGTACCACTGATGAACCCATATTACACACCGTTACCACCCGAACTCCATAGTTGACATTAGTTATGCTTGGTGTTGTCAAGCATGGGTTTTGACGAATGGATAATGGCACATACCCACCATGATAGCAACTTCTGGCATGGTTTCCCTGCTCTAACAGTCCCCTGTGCTCTGTGCATACAGTCTTCCTTCTTCCCTCCCTCAAAAGCGATCTTTTTTTACTTTCTCCATAATTTTACCTTTTTTTTACAATATCATATAGTTGGAATCATATAGTATATAGTATATAGTCTTCCCAGGTTGTCTTCTTTCACTTAGTAATACGCCTTTAAGATTCCTCCACGTCTCTTGATAGCGCCGTAGCTCATTACTTTTCAGGGCTGAGTAATGGTTCACTGTCTGGATGTACCACAGTTGATTTATCCATTCGCCTGCTATAAGACATTTTGGTTGCTTCCAAGTTTGGGCAGTCATAGATAACAGTGCTATCAACATCCATGTGTAGGTTTTTGTGTGGACATACATTTTCAACTCATTTGGGTAAATACCAAGGAGCATGATCACTGGATCTTATGGTAAGGGGATATTTAGTTTTGTAAGAATCTGCCAAACTGTCTTCCAAAGTGGCAATCCACTTTTCATTCCTACTAGAGCTCCTGTTTCTCTAGATCCTTGCCTGCATGTGCGGGTGTCAGTGTTCTAGATTTGGGGCATTCTAATAGGTGTGTAGTGGTATCTCAATGTTGTTCTAATTTGCAGTTCCCTAATAGCACATGACCTGGAGCATCTTTTCATATGCCTGTTTGACCTCTGTATATTTCTTCTTTAGTGATGTATCTATTCAGGTCTTTTGCCCATTTTGGGGGGGGGGGCAGTTGTAGTTGACACAAAACGTTATGTTAGTTACAGGTATACGACTTAGTGATCTGACAAGTTTATTCATTACGCCATGTTCACCACAAGTGTAGCTCCCATCTGTCCTATTACATCATCACCTTCGCAATGACATTGTGTTCCTTATGTTCTGCTTTTATTCCCGTACTGTTCCTATTCCCTAACAAGAAGGCTGTATCTCCTTTTTCCCTTCACCCATTTTGTCCAAGCACCTATGCCCCTCCCCTCTAGCAAATGTCAGTTGGTTCTCTGTATTTATAGGTCTGATTCTGCTTTTTGTTCATTCACTTTTTAAGATTCCACTTACAAATGGAATCACATGGCATTTGTCTTTCTCAGTCAAAGTTGTCTCACATAGCATAATACCCTCTAGGCCCATCCATTTTGTCTGAAATAGCATGACCTCATACTTTTAATGGCTGTGTAACATTCCATTGTGTATGTATACCACATTTTCGTATTCGTTCATCCACTGGTGGACACTTAGGTTGCTTCCATGTCTTGGCTGTTGTAAATAATGCTCCAATAAATATCTTTCTGTGTTTATGTTTTTCCTGGGTAAATACCCAACAGTGGAATTATTGGATCATATGGTATTTCTATTTTTAATTTTTTGAGGGCTTTCCATACTGTTTTCCACAATGGCTGTACCAATTTATATTCCTGCCAACAGTGCATAGGGTTCCTTTTTCTCTACTTTCTCATCAACAGTTATTTCTTGTCTTCATGATTTTAGCCATTCTAACAGGTGTGAGGTGATATGTCATTATGGTTTTGATTCAGATTCTCCTGATGATTAGTGATGTTGAGCATCTTCTCATGTGTCTGTTGGCCATCTGGATGTCTTTGGAAAAGGTCTGTTCAGATCCTCTGCCCATTTTTTTATCAGATTTTTTTTTTTTTTGGTGTTGAGTTGTATAAGCTCTTAATATATTTTAGATATTAACCTCTTACCAGATATGTCCCTTGCGAATATCTTCTCCCATTCAGTAGGTTATCTTTTTGTTTTCTGGATGGTTTCCTTTCCTGTGAAAAACTTCTTAGTTTGATGTAGTCCCAGTAGTTTATTTTTGCTTTTGTTTCCTTTGCCTTAAGAGACATATCTAAAAAAAATGTTGCTACAGCTGATATTAAAGAGATTACTGCCTGTGGTCTTTTCAAGGATTTTTGTGGTTTCAGGCATTACATCGAGGTCGTTAGTCCATTTTGACTTTATTTTTGTGTATGGTATTAGAAAGTGGCCCATTGTCATTCTTCTGCATATGGCTGTCCAGTTTTCCCAACACCACTAACTGAAGAGACTGTCTTTTCCCCACTGTATATTCTTACCTCCCTTGTCATAGATTAATTGACCATATAAATTTGGGCTTATTTCTGAGGTCTCTATTCTGTTCCATTAATCTAGGTGTCTGTTTTTGTGCCAGTACCCTTTTATTTTGATTACTACAGATTTGTAGTAGATCTTGAAATCAGGAATTGTGGTACCTCCAGCTTTTTTCTTTTTTCTCAGAATTGCTTTCACTATTCGGGATCTTAACTGGTTCTGTGCAAATTTTAACATTATTTGTTGTACTTTTGTGGCCCGTTTTAAAATTGGGTTGTTCATTTTCTTATTGTTGACTTTTAAGAGTTCTTTTTATATTTTTGATGATTCACAGACCTGTGCCCCAGGAAAAATAATACATTATATGTTAATAAAAATAATTTTTTAAAAAAGAATTCTTTGTATATTTTGTGTGAGAGTCTTCGGCAGGTATCTTTTGCAAATATTTTCTCCCAGTCTATGGCTTGTCTTCTCATTCTTTTATGATCACTGGTTTTTAAACGTTCTTCTGCTTGAAGACTTGTGTTCTCAAAGGAGGCCTGGTGGAGGAGGAAAGGCTGAGTAAGTAGGATCCAGCCCCATTCCTTCAATTCTCCTGCTTTTGAAGTTTCACTTCACCAAGTTTATATGTGAGGGTTTTATATGAGGTTCACATTTTTCAGAGGTTTTGATTCTCAAAATAGTTTAAAAACTGCTGAACTAGATGAACCTAAGGCCCCTTTAAAATCTATAATTCTGGAATTCTGCATCTCCTATTTGCAATGTAATATAACCTTTCTCTCCTTAAGGAAAAATGAGAAACCTGTCACAGTCATGTGACCCTTTATCAACATAATTTTCATCTCCTGTCGTGTTCACTCAAAACTATGAAACTGATCAGCCCAAAGAACCACAGACACCATCCACATGCCCACTTGTCTCTTCAAAATGGAGCATTATTAGCCATTTCAGTTTTATATCTAGGTAAAAATTATATCTGAAACCTTCAGGCTCTGGAGATAAACATACAAATTGAGACCAAGAATGTGCAACCTTCATCTATTAGCAACCAGTGCTGAACATCGCAAGGTATTCAAGTTGTGCTGTTCAATTCGGAGGGATGAGCTCATGCGCATTTCTGCTTATTATATATTCTTAATTATATGGCACTTTTTTTCTGGCTTCAAAGCTAAGTCAGATGAATATTTTATAAACATTTGCATTCACACTAACACTGTTGACTTGGCAGGAGGTGGAGGGATGTCTTTTTAATTACTTGATGCATATATTGCCTCTTCCAGAGAATTTGAAACAGCTTGGTAAAAGTCTATGCCACACAAAGGGAGTAAATCAATAGTTGGCAAAATTTGTAAAAAGGGAAAATAGAGTGAATGAAATAATAAATCCAGGAGTCGAATTAGCATGCAGAAGCACATCTGTACAGTTCTTAGGAGCAGGCCACAAATTTGGCTCTAACTTTCCTTCTCTTGGCCAAAGCATGGAGGAGAACACATTCCATTACAAGGTTCACAGACTTTTAATAAAAATAAAAGTAAATAGACCAGTTGTTTAACATAAAAACTCTCCTTTGGGCAAATCTCTACAAAGTTTCTACAAACTGTTTCTCACAGTTAAGGTTTGATAAAGATAAATGGAACTGAAAACTCAGAGTGTTTTATTCTCTGGTAGTGAGAAACCAGATGCAGATATTTTGGGTTGCCAGTTAGGAGAAGATCCAGATGTTTTGATAATAAGCTGGGCAGTGGCCAAGCCTAACGGCTTCTAAAGAAAATTGTTAACTGCATGCAATATCTGATAGGATGAGTTCAGGCCCTTACCATTGTGCCATGGGTGAAGGTCAAGGGTTGGATTAAGGCATTGATAGGCAGTAGTGTTCATAATATGGAGGAAGTATCCAGATGTAGTTTCATTTCATGATGTACCAGCACAGGAGTCCAATCTCCAATCTACCCATTCTGGATCATTTTCCTTTCTGGGCATTTTGTGCAGATATCCAGGTATGTTCTGCCTGCTGCTGCTGCTGTGTAATAAATTACCCCCAAAACAGGTTAAAAAAAAGTTTGGATTCTCTTGGTCATGAATTTGGCTAGGGCACAGGGGGATATCTTGTCCTTTTCCCCCCATCTCTCAGATGGGGAGACTCATGAAGTAGGGGTAGTTTGATAGTTATGTGTGCAGTCATCTTGAGGTGTCTTTATTCACGTGCTCACAGCTGATGCTGGCTGTCAGATGGGACATCAGCTGGAGCTGTCAACGAGGGTGCTTATCTGTGGTCTCTCCTCATAGCTCCCCCACAGCCTGGTGCACTGCCCCTCATAGGGGTGGCAAGGGCTCCAGAAGCCAGTGTCCCAGCTGACAAGGCAGAAGCTGCATGGCCTTGTGTGATAGTCCCTTAAAAGTCACACAGCATCACTTCCAGTCCATTTTTTTTTTTTAACTCAAGCAAGTCACAGGTCTACCCAGACTCAAGGGAGGGCATAGCATGGACATCTCTAGGGGAAGCATGCAGACATCACATCATAGAGAAGCATGTTGGATGGGAAATATTGTTGTGGTCACCTTTGGAACATACAGTCTGCTCCAACATGTAAGACTTGCTTCCTGCTCTGTGTTGTCGCTCATTGCCCCTAAAATGCCAAGCAAGAAAAAGTGAGGCAGATAGTTTTGGCCTACCTTCTCTGGGGGGAAAAAAATGAAACCCTCAAGGCCTTCTGAGACCAGGCCAGCTACTGGGACTGGAAGTTCTGCATGGAACCTTGTGAGTAAATCCCTCTGCAATAGATGGCTGCACATTTTCCATCAAATGTCCCTTCAGAACATCTTCTTCTTGACCTCAGAAACCTAGTAATTGACTGAGGAATAGGAAAATCAGAACTCCAGTGCTTTCTTTATAAGTTACAGACATAACTAACCAGAATAAGGCTTTTAAGCAAAACATAGACCCATAATGGAATCATCCTAAAAGGCATAAGATTAGGATACAATTTACTACAAAAATTAAAAACTGCCATTTTTAAATTTGAGCATAGTTGACACACAATGTTACATTAATTTCATGTGTAAAATATAGTGATTCAATAGGTTTATACATTATGCTATGCTCATCCAAATATAGCTACCATCTGTCCTCATATGTCACTATTATAATATCGTTGACTGTGTTCCTTATTCTGTGCCTTTTATTCCTGCGATCTATTCATTCCATAACTGGAAACAAGTATCTCCTTCTCTCCTTCACTCATTTTTCCCGATCTCCCCTAAAACTGCAATTTAATATATAAAAACTACATGCAAAAGAAGGAAGCTGGGCCACTTTCTTATACCCTGTACACAATAAACTTAAAATGGATTGGAGACCTGAAATCATAAAATTCCTAGAAGAACACATAGGCTATAACTGCCTTGACATCGATCTAGTATTATGTTTTTGGATCTGTTGCCTCAGGAAAGGACAACAAAAGCAAAAATAAACAAATGGGACAACATTAAATTAAAAGGCTCTTGTATAGTGGAGGAAACCATCAACAAAATGAAAAGACATCCCACTGACTAGGAGAAGATATTTTCAAATGAAGTATCCAATAAAGATTTAATATCCCAGGTATACAACATATACAGCAAAAGCCAAACAATCCAATTAAAAATAATGGGCAAAGGACCTGAATAGACATTTTTCCAAAGAAGACATCCAGATGGCCAACAGGCACAAGAATAGATGCTCAACATCCTGAATCATCATGAAAATACAAATTAAAACCACAGTGAGTTATGATCTCACTCTTTTCAGAGTGGCTATTATCAGAAAGACAAGAAATAACAAATGTTAGGCTATGAGGAAAAGGCAACCCTTGTGCACTGTTGGTGGTAATGTAAATTGGTGTAGCCACTGTGGAAAGTAGTATGAAGGGTCCTTTAAAAATTAAAAATAGATGGGGCGCCTGGGTGGCTCAGTGGATTAAGCTGCTGCCTTCGGCTCTGGTCATAATCTCAGCGTCCTAGGATCGAGCCCCACGTCGGGCTCTCTGCTCTGCGGGGAGCCTGCTTCCTCTTCTCTCTCTGCTTGCCTCTCTGTCTACTTGTGATCTCTGTCTGTCAAATAAATAAATAAAATCTTAAAAAAAATTAAAAATAGAACAATCATATGATTCAGCATTTCTTCTTCTGGGCATTTATTCAGAGAAAATGAAAATGTTAATTTGAAAAGACATATGCACCCCTACATTCATCACAACATTATTTACAGTAGCCAGGATACAGAAGCAGCCCAAGTGTCCATGTCCACTCATAGATGAATGAATAAAGAAGATGTGAGATACATAACTGTGTGTGTTGTGTGTGTTTGTTGTTTGTGTATACACACAATGGAATATTACTCAGCTATAAAGAAGAATGAGATCTTACCATTTGCAACAACATGGATGGACCTAGAGAGTATTATACCAAATGAAAGGAGTTGGAGAAAGACAAATCCTATAAGATTTCACTTATATGTGTAATCTAAAAAGCAAAAGAATGAACAAATAAAACAACAGAAACAGAGTCATAGGTACAGAGAACAAACTGGTGGTTGCCAGAGGGGAGGGGAATGGGGAGGTGGATGAAACAGGTGAAGGAAATTAAGAAGTACAGTCTTAAAGTTATAAAATTAATAGGATACAGGGATGTAGTATCCCTCATAGGGAATATAGTCAATAATATCATAAAAACTTTGCATGGTGACAGATGGTAATTAGACTTGTCATGGTGATCATTTCATAATCAATGTAAGTATCAAATTACTATGTTCTACATCTGAGAATAATGTAATATGTCAATTATACTTCAATAAAAAACTGAGACACATGGCTGCCACTTAAATTATTTTCTTAAAAAATATAAATTTAAGATTTCTTCTCAAGTCAATTAAGTCAGTTCATCAATTTCACCATGTGAAGTCATTATAGGATTTGCCCTTTGAGTCAGCTTGAAGTATTGACATACCAAGTATTTACCTATTAGGATTTTTAGTAGATTTCATTAAAAATTATACTAAATTGATAAATATCACTGAATCATTAGCATATGATCTCATAGTCATCTGTGCCAAGAGGGTACTCATGAGTAGTTCGTGGTGATGCCAGATGGACCACTGTGTTCTCATGTTGGGTTCTGGCAAGAACACTTGTCTTCATTGTGATCCCTCTCACTTTGAGACCACTTAGAAGAGGACTTGAATGACTGTGATTTCACAAATACTAGAGTAACAGTAAATCTTGTTCAAGGATCAGGTTATGAACAGGTTTTTCACTTTTTAGGTAAATAATCACATCAGTAGAAGGATGATAAATTGTTTGAGTTCTTCATATATTTTTAACGTTAACCCCTTACTGGATACATGTTCTTTCTCAAGATTGGTTTGGCTATTTGGGGTCTTTTGTGGCTTCATGCAAAGTTTAGAATTATTTATTCCAGTTCTGTGAAAGGTGCCATTGGGCTTTTGGTTGAGATTACACTGAATATGTAGATTGCTTTTGATAACATGGACATTTTGACAATCTTTTTCTTTTTTAAAAATTTTCTTTTTATTTATTTGTTTGACAGAGATCACAGGTATGCAGAGAGGCAGGCAGAGAGAGAGGGGGGAAGCAGGCTCCCTGCTGAGCAGAGCCTGATGCAGGGCTTGATCCCAGGACTCCGGGATCATGACCTGAGCCAAAGGCAGAGGCTTTAACCCACTGAGCCACCCAGGCGCCCCCATTTTGACAATCTTAATTCTTACCATCCATGAGCATGGATATCAATGTAGCTATTTGTGTCTTCTTCCTTTTTTTTTTTTTTTTTTTGTCATTGTTGTTGTTGTTGGTGGTGGTGGTGGTGGTGTCTTATAGTTTTCAGATTACTGGTCTTTCACCTCCTTGGTTAAATTTATTCCTATGGATTTTATTCTTTTGGGTACAGTTGTAAATGGGAGTGTTTTTTAAATTTCTCTTTCTGACAGTTTGTTATAGAAGCATAACAGATTTCTGAATTTTGATTTTGTATTCTGCATCTTTACTGAATTCATTTATTAGTTAATGTTTTTTTGAGGAGATTTTAGTATTTTTTATATATAGTATCAAGTCATCTGCAAATAGCGACAGTTTCAGTTCTTGTTACCTGCAGGTTTGTCATATGGTCTTCATTATTTTGAGGTACTTTCTCTCTATACATACTTTGTTGAATGTTTTTTATCATAAATGGATTCTGAATTTTGTCAAATGCTTTTTCTGCACTTATTTAGATGATCATATGATTTTTATTCTTCATTTTGTTAATGTGGTACATCACATTGATTTGCAGATGTTAAATCATCCTTGCATCCCTGGACTTTATAATGGTGGATAATCCTTTTAATGTATTATTAAATTTGGTTTTCTAATATTTTGTTGAGGATTTTGCATCTCTCTTCATCAGAAATATTGACCTGCAATTTATTTTCTTTCTTTCTTTTCTTTCTTTCTTTCTTTCTTTCTTTCTCCCTTTCTTTCTTTTTCTTTCTTCTTCTTCTTCTTCTTTTTTTTTTTTTTCTGTAATGTCCTTGGATTTGGTAACAGGGTGGTGCTGGCCTCATAAAATGAGTTTGGGAGCATTCCTTCCTCTTCAGTTTTTTGGAGTATTTTGAGAATGATATGTCTTAAATCTTTGGATATTTGGTAGAATTCACCAGTGAAACCATCTAGTCCTGGTCTTTTGTTTGTTGGGAGTTTTTTGATCACCAATTGAATCTCCTTACTAGTAATTGGTCTATTCAGATTTTCTATTTGTTCACGATTTAATCTTGGAAGATTGTGCGTTTCTAGGAATTTATCTATTTTTTTTTCTAGATTGTCCAATTTTTTGGCACATAATTATTTGTAACAGTCTCTTATGATCCTTTGTGTTTCTGTGGCATCAGTTTTAACTTGTCTTTGATTTTTTATTGTATTTATTTGCACCCTCTCCTTTTTTTTTTTGGTGAATTTAGCTAGAGGTTTGTCAATTTTGTTTATCTTTTGAAAGAAGCAGCTCTTAGTTACATTAGTCTTTTTTATTATTTGTTTCAGTTTTTATTTCAGTTATTTCTGCTCTCATCTTAATTATTTCTTTCCTCTTACTAACCTTGGGCTTCATTTGTTCTTTTTTCTAGTATCCTTCGGTGTGAAGTTAGATTGCTTATCTGAGATTTTTCTTACTTCTTGAGGTAGGCTGGTATAGTTATGAACTTCCTTTTTAGAACTGCTTTTGCTACATCCCAGAGATTTTGAACTGTTGTATTTCATTTTCATTTGTCACAAGGTATTTTATTTCTTCATTGACCCATTGGTTCTTTAGTAGCATGTTGTGTAATCTCTATGTATTTGTTATTTTTCCAGTTTTCTTATTCTACTCATCTCTAGTTTTGTACCACTGGGGTCAGAAAAGATGCTTGGTATGATTTCAGTCTTCTTAAGTTTACCAAGACTCTTTCTATGGCCTAAAAAGTGATCTGTTTTGGAGAATGTTCCGTGTGCACTTGAGAAGAATGTGTATTCTGCTGCTCTTGGATGGAATGCTCTGTATATATCCATTACATCCATTTGGTCTAATGTGTCATTTAAGGCTGGTCTTTCCTTACTGATTTTCTGTCTGAATGCTATATCCATTGACGTAAGTGGGTTGTTAAAGTCCCCTACTATTATTGTATTGCTCCCTTAGGTCTGTTAAAGTCTGCTTTATATATTCTGGCCCTCCTATTTTAGTGCATAAATATTTACAAATGTTATATTCTCTTGCTGGATTAACACTTTTATTGTTATATAAACCCTTCTTTGTCTTTGGTTAAAGTTTTTATTTTAAAGTCTATATTTTCTGACATAAGTACAGCTATATCTACTTTCTTTTTATTTCTAGTTGCATGGAATATCTTATTTCATCCCTTCTCTTTCAGTCTCTGTATGTTCTTATATCTGAAACCTGAAATATACTCTTATACAAAAACATATCTGATCTTAAAAGCTCATAACTTTTAAGAACTTAAAAAGGCCTTAGAGGCAATTTTTTTTTTGATAAGCAATGGAGAAGTGATGATGAATTGGAAAAAGAAACAATAATACATATAAGCGGTGATCAAGAAGTCTGTGGGAGATTCCTGGAGACAATGTCCATCCAAGAGAGAAGACAAGAACCCCAAAATAATTTTATTTTATTATTTTTTAAAGATTGTATTTATTTGTTTGACAGACAGAGATCACAAGTAGGCAGAGAGGCAGGCAGAGAGAGAGGGGGAAGCAGGCTCCCCGCTGAGCAGAGAGCCCGATGTGGGGCTCAATCTCAGGACCCTGAGATCATGACCTGAGCCGAAGGCAATGGCTTAACCCACTGAGCCACCCAAGCACCTCCCCAAAATAATTTCAATATGTACTTTTCACAAAATGGATTTCTTACTATGCCACAAAATTATTTAAAAACACATAGGGGCAAAACCACAATATTTCATTAATGTCTACTGTTTTATAATAGTTGATTCTAATTTTGTTTAGAAGAAATCTGTTCTATATATCGCAACCAAGTATGTTTCTTTTGTAGTACTTGTACACCTGCACTGAAATAATTTCAACTAACCATATATTTGGAAAGCTTATGTAATACCTTCAATTGGCTACATCAAGTGAATACATTTTTTAATAATTTTGAGAAAAGGTATTCCATTTAAGCTTCCCCTTCTATATAGACAACCTGCATACTGGACGTTTTGTACACAGTCTTACAAAAACTTTTCACTACAGAATTTTTATGTATAATAGGATTAATTCATTAGTACATTCAAGAAAATGTCCTTCATCATTTGGGACTGTCCCACACCTTGTAGGACATCCAACAGGTCTCTCCCACTAAGTGGCTGTAGCCACCATGAACTGTCCCAACGCCCCACAAGGGGACAGTCCAAACCGCCGTCATAGCTGAAGCACAAAGCCA